>JAVQIZ010200188.1:0-13460 GCA_036023535.2 Galaxias brevipinnis
GTTAACGTGGGTTTTTTGTGTTTATTAAAACGGGACTACGGAGTAAAATCTGCTCCCACTGTTATCCACAGTCTATTCGACCAGAACCCCCTGCATAACGGTCTGGGGCTACACAAAGAGCCCCCCCCCCCCCCCCTGGTCCTCATCCAAGCCTCCCAAGAAGCATGCTGTGCCACCTCCCCAAAAACCTTCCCCAAATCTCTGTCTGCTGTGCCTGCGCCGGCGACAGATTTGCGAGGGGAGAGCCATTGTTCTCAGATGTAAGATCCTCTGCTTTAGCGAGCGGGATTAGCACTGGTAATGCTGTGGCTTGGCAGGCACTGGCTGTGGTCTTGGCTCCACGTACGAGCTTCTTTCCTGCGTCACACGCCTGTCTGGTGCTGGGCAGCTCCATAGAGGCATGGTGGA
Source organism: Galaxias brevipinnis (assembly GCA_036023535.2). Classification (NCBI taxonomy): domain Eukaryota; kingdom Metazoa; phylum Chordata; class Actinopteri; order Galaxiiformes; family Galaxiidae; genus Galaxias; species Galaxias brevipinnis. The sequence continues at coordinate 409 of JAVQIZ010200188.1, forward strand.
AAGGCCACATTACAGGTAGCTAGGCCCCACTGAGGGGGGCTAGTAGTAGAGAGGCTGCTGACCCACTGCCCCGGAACGTGACTACAGAAATTTCTTACTTGTGGTGTTACTACTGTAGCTTTTTTCTATTGCCTAGAATCACCATGTTCGTCAGGGTTGTCTGGCTGGCTCTTTTTTTTTAAAAGAAGTGACGTTATTGTTCATTTGTGGAATTGTTTAATAGCAGTGCACCCAACATAAGCTTATTATAGAACAATACGCCTGCACTTTGCAGTGACAATTTACTGGGAGTCCTTTCTCTAACGGAAAACAAAAACAAAAATAATAATGTTACAGGGCCTCTCACTCATTGTGTTTTGATAGCTCTTCTGTTACGTGGCATAATACTCTTTCTTTCATTGTCCCTCATTCACCATTCAAAACAAAGAACACACCTTTGTTTTAACAAGCACTTGTTATGGACCTCAAATGGGACACGAATTGTCACCACTTGTCACACAGAAACGCACGCTCCATAACGGAAACACATAACCATCAGGGAGCTCAGGGCCGTGCCACACCGAGTGTCAGAGGGCGGCCAGGAAACGTTCATATCCATTTCCCTCTGATTATGTCTTTGCTGTGTGCGTGTGATTACCTTTAGACAGCGCACTGCGACTGCTCATTTCACGAGACATCATAAACAATTTACACGTCATTAGCTTTGTTTTGATCATATTTGTTTGACAAAATGTGTTCTCGTAGGGTGAGCGCCGGGGTTATTTACCCCCTTTCCAGACCCAGGAAATGGCATGGAGAGTGGGGGCTATGTTGCATTGTGTGATTAATTGGAGTGCCACTGTTTGGAACTTTGAAATGGAAAGAAGGATAGCGACTGTGGTAGGGCGTGTGTGGGTGTATGTGTGTGCGACGTGCGTGTGCGTGTGCACGCGCGTGCGTGTGTGTGTGTGTGTGCGTGCGTGTGTGTGTGTGTGCGTGTGTGTGCGCGCGCGTGTGTGTGTGTGTGTGAGTGTGCGCGTGTGCTAACACACAGTTAGGTGGGTGGAGGAGGACAGTGTATAGTGATTGGTTTATTAATCTCTGCCAGCCAGGGGATAGGCGCTATGTCCTCAGATGCTAATGCAGGTGATTTAATTAATGTTTTGAAGCTGTCCACTTATCCAAATGCAAACACCCCGCAGAGGACATACATCTAGCCGGGCCACAAGGGTAAATGGCAATATGCATCTTTGTGAGTGTGACAGTGTTTCTGTCAGTGTATGAATTTGTGAGAGCAATGACCATGTGTGTGTGTGATTAAGTGCATCAGACACTTGTGCACCCCTGTGTGTGTGTGTGTGTGTGTGTGTGTGTGTGTGTGTGTGTGTGTGTGTGTGTGTTTGTGTGTGTGTGTGTGTGTGTGATATACAAGGAGGTTAGCGTGATATCCAGGCATGCTGGTTTTTCTGCTATCCTGCAGAGGGCAGTAAGAACTCCACCTCAAAGAAGTTTAAGCCTGCTACAGCAAATGGAGTGCTAAACACACGATCATGAGAACAAATTCCCCAAAAGGTATTTGACTGCAATTGATTCTATTCAAATTGAGAGTTTGTCGTATTTAGTGAGATTATCAACATCAATTCCTACAGATGGTAAATAATGGCATGATCAAATTTTTTCAGGTCCATGCTGAAATGATTTTCGTTCTGAAATTCGATTTAATCACCTACATTATATCAATACATTTGAAAATGATCTTACCCAAAACAAAAATCGTAAGCATAAATCAACAATTGTTGTACCAGTATATAACTAATGTCTCTGGACAGTTCACTATGGCACCATCCTCATCCTGCTTCCCCACAATCAGTTAACTGGCAGAGTCAGTAAAGCCGGGAATTAACAAAGAGGCTGCGTTTTGCGGGGGTTTGTCTGTTGTTTTAGCTGTTGACAGAGGGGAGAGTTGTTCCAGGGAAGTTGATTCCCTGATTCCCTGGGCTGGCGTCGCCACAAAGTGGGCCCAGGATGAAAGCCTTGAAAGGGGGGAGCAGGCACGCTGAGCCCCCTCGGTCTGTCTCTGTCTCTGTCTGTGTCTGTCTCAGTCTCAGTCTCTGTCTCAGTCTCTGTCTCTGTCTGTCTCTTGTCTCTATCTCAGTCTCTGTCTTTGTCTCTGTCTCTGTCTCTATCTAAGTCTCTGTCTTTGTCTCAGTATTTGTGTCTTTCTCAGTCTCAGTCTCAGCCTCTGTCTCTGTCTCCATCTTTGTCTCAGTCTCAGTCTCTGTCTCATTCCACCAGGGAAAAGGCCTGGGAGACCAGAGCTGCCCAGCCCAGGCCAGCACGCCACAGTGCAGCTAGACATTCAAGTCGAGAACATGTGGAGGATAAGTGTGTTTTTTTGCGTGTTTATTGATGTTACTGTTACCGCATTGTAGCAACACTATCAAACATAGGCAAATCATTTATCAGAGCAGTGTGTGTTGTGCTGCGTTTGCACGTGTATTCCTGAGGATAATCTTCTCCAAGTTGTCCAGCCTCCGGGTGTTATCAGCCCATGTAGGTCCTCCTCGTCTTCAAATGATGTCAGTGAGCTCATCGGTCAGTTTAAGTAGTCCTTATGTTCGCAGAGAACGGAGCACATACCGTTCTCCTGCTCCTCCTCGTCCCTCACAGACACATTACTTGCATGCTTCACAGCTTGTCTCTTATCTCCGATGACATACCTAGAGCCTCTGCCCCCGTTGGTGCAGGTTTGATTCTGTGAGAAAATGAAATGCAAAGCACACCGGCTATCTTTGGGCTATCAGCTATTACTCCAGAGCCAGGGTGGGAGCGTGGGTGGCCCCCGGTCCCGGCTTGAGCAGGTTGAACACACCCCTGAGTATATTACAGGGGTTTAGGGGATTGGACCTCAAGTGGCCAAGATGGCCACAGCAAAAGGGGGAAAAAATATAGAGATAGGAAGTGTGGGAGAGGGAGAGGGGGAAAGACACAGCGAGAGTGAGAGAGTGAGAGAGTAGGAGGAGTAAAAGTTACAGCGAGAGAGAAACCTTGGAGGCCATTTCAACACTTGCCTCCAATTTATCACCCCCCACCCCCTCTCACCCTCCCCCGCCTTCCGCCAATATGCCTGCAGGTAGTGAACAGACTTCCACTGAGCAGTTTTATTTGAATAATTCCCTCCACTGGAAAGTCGTGGGGGGAAGAAATATTAAACCAAAATCAGCGGAGATCAGAGAAAAGGGGATTATGCCTGAGTGGTAATCAGAGTCTGGGGCTGCTGTTCCCCCCTTGTGGCTGTGCGTGAACGGAATAAGTGACGGCAGAGGGGAGGCCTCCCCGTGGCGTGGCTCTCTCCCTGCAGAGGTCAGCTCAAAGGCAGGCCGGGCCAAACCGCAGGGCCCTCCATCGTATGTCTGGGTGTGGTCAGGCCCATTCGGGGTCGTCCGCGTCAGGGTCGGCGTGACCTTGTTTTTCGCATCGCCAAGCCCAGTGTCGGTGGGAACTCCCATTCCGGCCCACCAAGATTGATTTCAAAAGAAAGAAATACTTCTCTTATTCTGCAATCAAAAAAACAAAAAAACAAAGTAGTCATACAGCCAAGCTGATTAAAAGGCTGTTGTCCAAAGAGATTATCACAAATTCACAAGGTTCATCGGCCATTTTCTGGTTAGACTATATTTCCAGGAAAACCCCAGACTTGCAGAAAGGGTTGCCAGCCCGGGGCCGTGTTGAGGACGGAGAGGGCCCAGATTTGGCTGGCCGGGTCAGATTGATCTATTAGAGGCTCACTGTTGACATCACCCCCACCGTGGCCCTCTGCTTAGACTGCTAAACGCTGGCTCTCCGCCGGGACTTTTCTGCTGAAACAAGCACGACCAACACTCCTCGGGGTGGGACAGCCTTCGCGGCGCTGTGCCTGGATCATCCATAATCCGGGGAACCGCCGCACCGTTTGAACAGCCTCGAACCCCTTCCTCCTCGACAGAGTGGGGGGGGGGGGGGGGGGGAGAGAGAGCTTTGGGTAAACAATGTATGCTTCTTTCAACAACGTGTAATGGATTCATTCAATCACAGCCTTGTGAAAGGCGGCGAGGGTCCCCGAGACGCCGCTTCTATTTGATTTTAAAAACTGCCCTTTGATTGCACGAGGGGGCTAGCCTGTGGCTGCGCCGGCACAAGCCCTCCTCACAATTACTCCGCCAGCCTATCCACTTCATGCAATTAGTTTATTTGGTTTCGCTGTGTATTTCCACTGCCACCGAGCTCATTAGGAGTGATTAATTAGGGAGTAGCCTCCTCGTGTCTTGGGGTTCAACTTCATTTAGGAATTATCCCAGCCATATTCCGCCGAGCAATGGACTGCCTTTCAGTGGTGTGTGTGGTTATTGCTTTGGGGCCGAGGTCATCCGACTAGATTTATGATCACGCGTATCAAATTTGACGGAAATATCTGCTCTGAATGATAGGCTGTTACAGTGGTCATAAGTCAAAGCATTAGGCCTCACTGTTCCTAAATTGTTTTTTTCTCCAAAGAATCGATAGAATCAATAGCATTAATGCATTTGTCAGCTGTGTAGTCCGACACAATCCATTATTAGTCGTTAGAGTCCAAGCTGGGTGGCGATATTGCTTTAAAAGGTAAAAAAAAACACATTCCTTTTCAAACACAACGACTCTACATGGATCCGTATTGACTATAGGACTAAGGCCTAGGCTACAAAGCTCTCTCTGCATGCCACACATTCACCCTCTTTAATCTGACACATGCAGCCCCATGCCTGCTAACACCCTGCTAGGCACTGTCAGCCACAGCATCCTGCGCTAGAGGAAAACCGTGGCAGAGCAAGAGAGAGAGGCGCACAGGGATAGAGGCAGAGAGAGAGAGAGAGAGAGTGACAGAAGGGGAGAGAGCCAGAGAGAGCAAGAGAGAGCACGAGAGAGAAGGGGAGAGGGAGAGACGGCGAGAGACAAACCGTTCTTATTTGTTCTTTGGAGCAAACATGTGCCTGGCTTTATGAAACGAGTTAAATCGAGGAGGTTAATTGAAAAATGAGATAAACAAAGCTGGTGAAAAGGCAGTGGGAGAGAGATTGTGGCTGGCAGCATAGGCGGGCCAGCACCAGACTCCGCCAAACCTTCCTTAGACTGCACACCCGCTATAAATGTTTTTTATCTAATTGTCTCGCAATCCCTCCTCCTAATTTCAGTCCAGTTAGACGAGAAAAAAAGTACTGCCTTTCTTTTCACCCATCTGTGGAACATTAAATAAAGGATGGGAGGCTATGTAGATTAATGTACACAAGGAAATAAAGCAGCAGTGCCTATAACTGGGGTTGGACTCTCAATGGAACACCCAATATTGTGGTATTTCAAACAAGAATGTATTTGTACCTTTTCTGACAAAAAAGGTCCAAATTGGTCCAGCCCATTTGCTATTATATTTTAGGGACATTTGTATTTTTGTGAGCAAAAAATCAACTTAACTTAAACAAATTAACCTTTATTTTTTGTAAGCAGCAGTGTTTGACATTTCCATGATTTTGTTGTTGAGTTTAGAAAATGCATGTATATGAGCTTCCTGTATAAAGGTAATTTTCCTCTTGTCTCAATCTGAGACAACAGCCAACTCATTTTGCCAACTTTTCCATTGAGAGCACTAGCATTGCAGTTTCTTTCATGATTTTTTTGTAACATAGCCAAGTTCCGAAGTAACACAATGGAGAGAGATATTAAACATGAGTCTTTGACTGTCATTTCAAGACAGTGCTGCACTGACAGTGGTGTCATAATCTTTTTCAGGATTCACTGATACAGAACCAACTTCATTTGGTGGCTAACGTCTTTAATGCTGAATTCTGTGTGTGCCTCATACAGTGCCATGGATAAACCATCAGGGCATCATGCTGTCATTTCTCTTTGGGGCAACAGCATAATTGTAATTATCATATAATCATAATTATGTTTGTGAAGTTCACCTCGAGCCACACCGATGGCACCTCAGTCTGTTTACATAGCAGTAGGCTTAAGTTAAATAACATGCGTTAATTCATTCAAATGGAAAGAGCTGAAGTCATACATCCAGCATCAGCGTCTAGAAAGTACCTGCCTTACATTGACTGCATTTCCATGTCCACCATGCACAATAGCTTTATTAACATATGTCTCCGTGAAGACTACGAAGTCTGATGTTCTAGTGAGACGGAACTCTTTGAACTCCCTGGGGTACATGGGTTCCCCACCAACCTGGTTGAGTCAAACAGAACTCGTCATCCTCTCCCTCTATCCCGGAGAAGACTTAGGGAACACTTCACAGGACGTTTTTCTAAATCATGAACAGCTTAGTGCTCCAAATCTTCTCATGGGATGAATGAAAAAAGGGGTGAAAGAAAAAAAAATAACGTCTTAATTTATGATTTGAAGAACGACTTTGAAGACACATGCCTCACGGACACCCAAGGCATGATTAGCATATGTTTCGGGCGTCGGGGAAAATGCGCCGGAGAAGGATATACATACATTAAGAGTTGTTCCATTAGGTGCCCGGCAGAGGGTTCTGATTGATGTCCCAGCCCGGCGTCACCTGACAGGCACATTAGTGTTACAGATGGGGACAGGTGACGTTGTCAGGACCATCCGTCACACCACTGACACCTGGCAGAATGATTTGAGAGGAGGCAGCCCAGGATGAGAGCGTGGGGTCAGGGTTGGCAACAAGCTCCAGTGGCTTCTCCAGTCTGCCATCACCATATCATCTGATCCGGGATGTTACACCATTATATACCCGGTAAGCCTCAGAGGAAGTAGCACGCTGTCACATTGAATGGCCGCTGTTGGAGTTTTTGTTCTACAGTGTTTTTAGTCTCACTTACAAATGAACTCAAATGACACACAATATAGCTTTTGTGTCTTCCGTTTCAATGAAGGATCTGCCTTTTGTGCTTATTCATGAGCTATCATTTTATATTACTACTGTAAGCTTATACATCTTGAGCAATAAATGCAACTGATGCCAGTGGATCATGTAAGTTCAATTTGTTAACTGTATTTGGGAACATCAAACCATCTGTCACTATTTCTGTCATGCTGTCCTAGCTGACACAGGACCCCCCATACCATACCCCACAATTAAGTGTTCTATGCATAGAGATATAACAGGTGTTCTGTCTCTATGGTTACATGCCCAAATATATAAAATCATTTAATATATTTACAATAACAGTTATAACTATACAGTATAACTAATGTAAGGTTACTCCTGCGTCACTTATCGTCAAAGGAGCCCTGAAGGACATGACTGATCTCACTGACATGCCCCGCGAGGAGCTGTGGGATTCTGCCGCTTTATTTATTTAGTCCAACACTGCAATGACAAACTCTCAACAGTGACTGCATTCACAATGTAATACACAGAGCTTTTGACAGAGGAAGAGATGGGGAGAGAAAGGGGTAACAGAAAGGGGTGAGTATTGAGAGGCAGCTAGGGAAGGGTGATGTAAGGGGATGAGAGAAAGGGAGGGCGAGGAGAGAAAAAGACGAAGAGGGAGAGAGAGAGAGACAAAGAGAGAGAGAGAGAGAGAGAGAGAGAGGGAAGGAGAGAGAGGGAGGGAGAGAGAATCAAACGCTCGCTGAATTGGGCCCAAATATCCAAGGTTAATTTTGTGAGAAAGCTGCAGTGCCCAGATAAGACCATCCCTGCAAATGAGTTCTGCCTGCCTGGATTACAGCTAAATTTATGCAGCTTTCCTTATCCTTTCACAAGCTCCTCTGAAGTAGCATAATTACCTTGCGCACATAAAATGTGCACATTTTCTGCATGGTGGTAACCATTCCTCATTTCACCGCTTTGATTTTTTTGACCCTTTTCAAAAGGTACTTTTTATTTTGCTTTTTTGTCAAGTTTGGAGATGTGGCATTGTAATGGCACGAGATGAACTGTCTAATACCCCCATTTGCACTCCACAGTAGCACATGTATCAAACATCGTCAAAATTGGTGCATAATACAAAACGAACAATCCTACAGTACACCATTGATTGAATACTTGTTCATGAGGATCAATCGAGAATTTTTTTTTTGTCCAGGAATTCGATTTTTGGATCTAATTTGCAGATTTAGCAGTCTTCGTTGTGCTCTTAAAGAACAAACACACAATTGAAATGCAGGGGGAAGGAAGTTGAACTATACGCCTCACAGTGGAAAACAAAACAACCAGGCAGTGTCCAGGCAGAGGGAAAACACTGAATCTTCAAAGCATCAGTCTGTGACTCCAATTTCAATATGGTAAGCTCTACTTGAGGAAACGAGGATACGTTCTGCCATTACAAAGCTTCTCTCCCATCATGCCTAAGGCCAGTCTGTTTATCTGGACCCCCTCCAAATGTCCAGAGGAAAGCTCAGCCCATTCAGTCACCAGGAGGACTCTCTCTCTCTCTCTCTCTCTCTCTCTCTCACCCCTTCTCTCAGTTTCTCCATTTTAATGCTTTGTCAATCCCCAATTCCACTCCAACATCAACATGTGTAGTTTCTGGGTACATCTGCTTGATTAATATTTATCCTGCTGAGAACCAACCCTCCAACCCTCCACCCCTTCTCCTCGCCACCCAATCTCAAACTCGACTTCTCTCTCTTACTCAGAACATGTTTAATCTATCTTCAAAGTGCATCATTATATTGCTGACCCTCTTCTTCTGAGTTTCGCTGCTTGATATCTTTAATTCCAAATTCAGAAATCTATTGATACTAACTAGAATTGAACATAACATATGATATGTGAGTTTCACATTTTACGTGTGTTTTCTGTATGTTGTGGTGCACATTGTAACCCCCCTTATGTTATGGTGATCAGGAGAATCCTCTAGAATTAGGTGTAAAATCACTCACCATTTGATCTCATTAGGTCAACCACCAGCTAAAAGCACAGTCCTGCTTATCTTGATGACAAAACAACGTGAATCCCTAATTTAATAAGGAAAAACTAATTAGGTGATTCTGAAAGGATGCTAATTCCATTCAAAGTTTTGGGGTACAGACAAATTTGTTCAGCTTGTGAAGTCCCTTTTGATATTTCAAAGAGCATTTGAGGAAAATGAGCTTTGGGTCTTCCACAGGCGAACGTGCCAGGCTTTCGGTTGCATTCTGTTTTCTCTTAGCAAACCAAATGTTGTTATCATGCGTTCCCTTCTGCTAGGTCTTTGTGAGATCTCTCTGCTCGGTCATGTTTACCTGTGGACTTACACATCACCTCAGACATCCCCTAGAGCCTCCAGTCTTACCAGGGATGATCCGGTGGCACGCCTGCTTTCCAAAGCAAAGGAAAGGTAACTTTAGTTTATTTTCTGAACATTGTTGTTTATTTCCCCAAATATTCTAAGCCTTGTTAACTTACATTTACATAGGATCTATTACAATGAATCCAATTCCGAATCAATGGCGAAAATCACTGTTGATGATAACTGTTACATGTCGTAAACAATGAGTCTGGTGCAATGAAAAAAATAGAAGAAGCCGGATCCAATCTAAATCCGCTGATTGTTTGATCGAGTCGCGGATGGAGAGGGGAGACAAACAGGAATTCACAATTTACACAAACATTCCCTGGAACATTGTTGATGCAATCTGATTGGCTGGCTGGGCCGAGACGACACTGTGACATTCCGCGTTCGGCAGCCATGAGGGATTGACAGGGGGAACAATCAATTAGCCTGGATGCTATTTGACAAGCCAGGGGAGATGGCTTGAGCAGCATGTGAGCTCTCCCCAACGAGTGTCACATGCTCAAAGCCGAAAACAATTCCGCCACATGCAGATATGGTGGGTGACCTGATTTCCTAGATGGGAGGGTACCGCTAGGCATGGCAGGCATTGCCGCCGGGGTTCCATGTGGGCCCTGGAGAATTCTAAGAAGCCAGCTTGTTGGTCACCTATGCCACGATCTTCATCAGCAAATATTTAGCAGGGAAATAAATAAGCCCTTTGACTTGATTACAAGCCAAGGAGTGCCATTTATAACAATAATATGCAGAGTAAAAAAAAGTATGCTTAAAGAAACTAGGAGCACTACACTATCATGTAATAACTATAAAATACATTCCTTGCACACAATAACACCACTGATGGTGACTGACTAAATAGAGATTGAAAGGCTGTGGCAGTGACTAGTGTGTCTCTGCTCCTTCAGTACACAGGGGGTCCTATCCAAACAAGTACAACCAATTAGGCACAACATCCTGCTGGCATTTCTCTGGCTCATAGACTGCTACCACGTCTGCATGCACACTGCACCACAAGCACCAGGCTTTCACAGCTATTACTCAACTCAAGCCCTATCTAAGGACAAATAATCAGTCATGAGCAAATCCTTTGATTTCCTTTGTTCTTGGAAATTGAACAAGCTGTGCCATGTTCTCTTCCGTTAGTACAGTAGAGGGTAAAGATTGATCCAAAGTTCATTTCTGGGGTTTAGCTCCATTTTGTGAGCTGTTGAGACTGAGTTTGGACAAATGAATTTGGTAGAACCGTTTTTTTTTTACACACTAAATGATCTATGGTGGAATCAAGAGGAGAGAGATTGGGCCACCGTTTTGTTCCAGTTTGCTTTCAATCAAAGATTGCCGTGAATAGAACTCGATCAGAGTCATCTATGTGGCCGTTATTAATCTTTGAGAAATCTTTTTGTTAAGTCCTTGTGACACCATATGCCAGCAGTTCGAAATGCTCAAGTCTAATCTGTCATTTCTGTTTCATTTTGTCCGTACAAATTTGAGTGAGCACTAAGGATTAATGTAAAACATGACATGAAAGCACATCAGTAACAAAAGAGAGAAAAAAAAAACAATAGACATATTGTTTGCATTCCTCTGTGACACAGGAAGTGTATTTCCAACAGCGTCCAGTACAATTGAATATCAAAAGGCGTGGAACCTAAAATGTTGCAATCAATTCCAGACAGTATGAGGATTTACTCTGTACAGTAATGATTTCCATGATCCGGATTATTTTATTTATCATGTTCTGTATGAACTCGAACAAAGTCCAATTTATGGGCACTTTTAATGACTTTGTCACCAGTACCTCTTCCTGTTCCACAACCAAACCAATGTCCCACCTAGCCTCATAGCCTGATAAAATGTCAAAGTTAGATTAAAAAGAGTATTGATTGATTTGAGTATGGCATTTCGAGGCCTCTCCCTGTATGTTCTCAAATGGCCACAATCATAAACACTTCAGGGAGGTAAAATAATAATTATCAGGACACTCGCATCACCAGTTTTATAAAGGGCTAAATTAGACATTATACAACGAGGGTCTACTCAGTAATCATACATATAGAAATCATACATGTCATGCTTTGTAGAAGCACAAGCCCAGCTGTAACACATGGGAGACGGGCCCTTTGGTGAAGCAATAAGAGCATGGAGTTCTAAGTGCCTGTGAGCCCAGGCTAAATTGCCTCACTCCCTGTTTGCATTAGCACCTTCAGCAATCATCCGCCATTGATTGCGTCTCAATGGAAGTGTTTGATTTGGACATAATTTAGGCACTTCATTAATCTATCTTCAAAGGATTATCAACTGCTATCAGGCAGGAATGAAGATGAAATTATACAGTTTAAGGACCGGGTCACATCAGCGTGACCTTTCCAAAAGGTCGCCGCCATCTTTCTTTCGGAGGGCAAAGGCTGGCCAGATATATTGTGTCAGTCTACACTCTTAACACCCTATTTCCATCAGGTGCTATTTTCTACCGTTATGTACTTATCATCAAGGGTCTTGTTTATGAAGCTGATTTCATCAGGTAACAAAGGTGTAACTATTAAATCTAATAACACTGACTGTGCTGGTTAAATGAAATAACTAAATGATAAGTTGATTTGAGTCACACGCACACGCTGATAATTCGATGTCGATCAGCGTGTGAGTTCCTAGCACAGACAGACAGATCACTGCCTTTCACCACTGAGTGTCTCGATACCGTATCTGCATTATGAGTTCACTATCAAAGCAATACAGAGAAACCCAATAAGGAACCGCTCCCCCTACGCCACACACACAGAGATCTTAATCAGAACACACACTGTCGAATTGGGGTGTTTGTAAATATTCAAATTGGCCTTGAATCAAGGAGCACTCAGCGCGTCCTAATCAGCCCAGTGTGTCTGTAACCTCCAGAAATTATCCGGGGCTAATTATCATCTGAAAGCTTTCATTTGTTTTGCAACAATTCCGGCGCTTCTGCACATATTAAATGGAGGGGCCCACAGGAGACCGTCTCATTCAGAGCTGCTCACCTACTTTCTCCCCGGCTGCTGCTGTGGAGGAGTGGGTCCCCCGGGTACCTTTTCATCCCTGCCTACCGACACTCTCCTTCCTTCCTTCCCTCCCTCCCTCCCTCCCTCCCTCCCTCCCACCGCCGGTCACCAAATACAGCAACAGCTTGTAGGTAATTGATCAGCCAAGTGAACTGTAAAATATTCATTTTCTACTTCAACAGCCAGATAAATCTCAGGGGAGGTTTTGGGAAGGACGCTAGGTGGAAATATTGCTCATGCACCACGAGGCAGGAGCAGCCATGGACGGTAGCATCCACGACGGCAGCCCGATGGAGAGGCGCGAGATAAGAGGGTGACGGGTGGGAGGGTGCTGGTGGCTGTGATGGTCGGTCATGCAGGGCAAGCGAGCTGGCCTCAGACCCAAATCCCTCTCTACATCCCCAGATTGGAGGCTGGTGCTCTGGTGGCATGGAGAGCTCTTTTTTTTTTTGCAACCTTCATGACATGTGTGTGTGCCCCATTCTGCCCGAGCTGTGGATTGCACAGTGGAGCAATCCTGGGGGGAGTGGGGGGAGTTGTCGCCACAAACAGGAGAATGCACAAACAGGGATACTCAGACAGACACACACCCATTGTGAAGGCTTCTCATGGGAGGAAAGGGAGGCAGTGCCTCCCCTATTGTTCTATAGAAATTATATTATATATCATAATAATAATTTTGTTCAGGTCATCTATAACATTATCTAAACAAGTGTAAAAATACATTATTAATGCAATCAATTGTGTCAATTGTGTGTTTCATGAG
>JAVQIZ010200189.1:0-37752 GCA_036023535.2 Galaxias brevipinnis
ATTATTCCAGGAGAACAGGAAGCAGTGGAGAACGCTCGGTCCTGCTCTCCTCAGGTTACAGATAAAGACCCCTGGCTGAGTGGGCTCGGAGCTTGTTTTGGGCCAGACTGTGCTACAGAACACCTGTGAGCGGTGAGAGATAGAGAAAGGGACAGAGAGAGACACAGGGACAGAAATAGAGAGAGAGAGAGAGAGAGAAAGAGAGAGAGAGAGAGACAGAGACAGAAATAGAGAGAGAGAGAGAGAGAGAGAGAGAGAGAGAGAGAGAGAGAGAGAGAGAGAGAAAGAGAGAGAGAGAGACAGAGAGAGAGACACAGAGACAGAAATAGAGAGAGAGAGAGAGAGAGAGAGAGAGAGAGAGAGAGAGAGAAGAGAAGACTGGCGGAGCAGAAAGGACCGTGCTGAGTGGGAGGAGTAGCGGGCTGACCTGTAGATACCCTCCACCAGGATGAGGATCTTCTTCCAGGGCCTGTGGGTCCGAGGCTGCCCCGAGCACACCGCCTCCCTCAGCAGCTTCTCCAGACTGTGCATGTCTAACAGAGAGAGGAGATGGGAGGAGGGTGAGGGTGAGAACCCTTCAGAGCAACAGGCAAACGAACGCCACTGTCACCCTATACAAACCACAACAACAACCACACTCATGGAGACGTTATACAATACATACCAGTTATCCTACCTTTATAATCTTCTCACGTAGCGCAAACACAGACACACATGCATTACGCAGACACACACACCCCTATCGCGCACACACACCTACACACCCCTACCGCGCACACACACACCTACACATCCCTACCGCGCACACACACCTACACACCCCTACAGGGCAAGGCAGTTTAGCAGAGAACACAAAAAACCATATTTGATCTGCCAGCAACACAGAGAGCAGGACATTCCAGCACAGCATGACTCTAATGAACACCTGCAATCCGCAACAGATATAATTACCCATGAAGCTAAATGTAGGCCAGGGTAAAGTTCTTTGGTGGAGAAGGGGTGGGGCGCTCAAAGACATAATGGTATCTACCGGCTAGAGGAAAACAGCAGATGTCCTAGAAACATATACCGTGTGATCATTCATAACAGGTAGGTAGGGGTCAGCTAATAATGGCGTGGTTGCCTGGTGTTGTAGTCTCAGTGAAACCAGAAGATGGCAGCGTAGGCTGTCCAAGCAATCTGTCCAATCGTTTGAAATATGTGTCCCGCAAAGATTACAGGAAGAGATGAGGTTGACGGGTAGTAAAAACACACGTGCTTCTGACAAAGCAAGTCGAGTGAGCTTCTTGAAACTCTCTCATCCAAACCAAAGCGTCGCCATTGGACGGGGGCTTTTAACTTATCTGCATATTTGTGAGCCACAATGTGGGATGAGGTCACTGATTTAAGATAAGTGCTGATTGAAAACTGTCCATGGACGCATGACCACGCCGCTCCTTGCGGCTTCCGGAAAAGGCACGTGCGTAAGATTCCGGCCAATGAAACAGAGGATATGTTCAATTGCCACCAATGGGCAAAGGGAAATGTATGTGTTGCACATGCAGTAAGTAGGCGTGACTCTGCCTACACACAGCTGACAGAAACCCAGGCATGTGAACGGAAGCGACCTTTGATCCGGATCCACCCGCTGGGTTGCGTCACACATGGATCCTGAGAACACATGCTACTTATATACTCTCTGTACAGGCCGCAGCCTTTGTGTGGGCAAACCGGTTCAGGCACTAACTAGTCTCTGCTAAGAGACTCCCCAGCCGCCGTCGCCACCCAGAGATCGACCACATCAAACCTGACCCATGTCCCAGCGCAAACAACAGCCCAGTGCCTTTGCAGTCTGATACGTATGGCGATACCGCTGTGCTTTGGTGTCCCTGTCGGCTGCCAATACCTGCCTTTTGTTTTCCGCGAGTCGGTTGGCCACAACAGTTCAGCCTACTCTGCAACTATAGGGGACTCTGGGATAGGGAGCTTTGAGAGGGCGGTAGAGTCGACACAACAGAGGACAGGGTGGGGAGACAGGGAGGGGTCTAGTGAGGTGCCTGGAGCGTTTCTCTCTCTCTCTCTCTCTCTCTCTCTCTCTGTCTATGTCTCTCTCTGTCTATGTCTCTCTCTCTCTGTCTATGTGTCTCTCTCTCTCTTCTCTGTCTATGTCTCTCTCTCTCTTCTCTGTCTATGTCTCTCTCTCTCTCTCTGTCTATGTGTCTCTCTCTCTCTTCTCTGTCTATGTCTCTCTCTCTCTCTCTGTCTATGTGTCTCTCTCTGTCTATGTGTCTCTCTCTCTCTCTCTCTCTCTCTCTCTCTGTGTCTATGTCTCTCTCTCTCTGTCTATGTGTCTCTCTCTCAAGAGTCTCCAGGGGCTGCTGGGAGGACCCTTAACTGACTCGTCTTGTACCTGTCAGCACACATTTGCAGCCGGGGGTTTTCATGTCAGCCACTCTCATTTGTCCCGTCTCTTAGGAGGCGGAGACAGAGACCGCGTGCACATGGCCAGCTCAAAGCCCCCACGTTCAGTTCTGAGCGCTCCGTCGTTTTTTTTTTCTCCCTTCTTCTTCTCTCTAGCTAAAGAGAGGTTGTTAAAGAAATAGAATTTGGGTAGGAGGTGCTGCTTCACAAACTACTTCAAAGCATGAGTCAGGACACTCACTGTTGTGCTTGAACACTCGGATGGTCGCCCCTGACAGCCGCGCTCCCAGGACCAGGGACGTGTGGTTCAGCTCATCACTCAGAATCAGGCAGCCCTGCAAAGCAACAAAAGTATCAGGCTCCATCAAGCAACCCTTTCAAGCACTTCTAATCAGCGATGACGCAAGAAGCCTCGAATCCATTTGCAAAACACAAATAAAAAGAGGCACATAAACAACTGCACCCTTTCCCCATTTGCATGATCCTTTGCATTCTTGTCCGACACTTTGGTGTCACCGAGCTGACAGGCCGAGGCGAACGCACTCGCCTGCCCTGGCTGAAACGGCTCCTCGTGTTGACGCTGTCTCAGTGACGGGCCTTGGCAGCCCGTCCTGGGTGTCCGGCAGGCCTGTCCCCTAGTCTACCAGCAGCTGTCACTCTTGACTCTGCCCGGCCTGGCCGGACCCCTGACACGCCATGGCCCCCATGGACCACCCTGGCACGCACGCACGCACGCACGCACACACCAGGCCTCTGTGGCGCCGGTCTCTATAGCCGAGACTCCCCCCCCCCGCGTTATCCCCAGGGGCGGCTGTGGCCGCACCACTTGCGCTGCGTTAACTACCCCTTTTCCTTGTCCCTTACATCCAGACCCAGGGACATCCCCCCTCCCCCTCCTCCCGTCCAGTCCAATCAGTGGGAGCCGTGCGTTGCCTGTGGTAACCCCTGGCCGCCCCTGCTAGCCGGGGTTGGTGGGCCGACAGAGGGAGCGGCACGGGGTAATCATACCCTTTGGTGGTGCCCTCGACAATGCCTGTCCTTCCCTGTCTTTGCGACCGAACACAGTGATGTACTGTATGCCTGCCTGCCTGCCCCCCCTCCGCATTCCTCCTCCTGGCTACTGTAATGTTTAATTAGGGTTTATTAACAAGAGTGGGTGGGGAATTCTTGGCTTTACAGTGGAGTTGACTGTTATTCAGTGGTATTCTCTTTAATTTAGGCCATCTGAGAAAGAGGAATAAAAGCTACCCTAATTAGATTAATCCAGTGTGAAACTCAGGCCCACATAGCAAGATTTGCCCCGTATCCTTTACAGTAACGGGAGAGTTTACACCACATACCTTGCCAACTAGAGCTGGTATGTTCATTGAGTTGGTGGCAAAGCCCATTCCAAAGGCCATCGAAGACTCCACACCAAGGAAGGTGGCTACTAGCTGCTCCAATTCCTCGTGGATGCTCAGGTTACCTGCCAGAAGGAAATCAAAAACGACAGGTCTCAAGATAAGGAAGACGTGCCACAACAACAGCCAGGTTGAACAGTAGCAAGGTTATAATATTTACACAGAAGCCAGACACTCTTTCACAGTGATAACATAAGGCTAGAGACCATTGCACGGTTTGCATTCTAGGTAAGCAGCAATCGGAATTCTGTTCTCTTCCTCGTTGTTTTCATGGGATTCGATATGTGGTCAATTCTACTTGTTCGGGTAATCAGGGGGAACTGTCTGCTTGAATCAGAAGTACTTTAAAGGATTGGTGCTGGGCAACCTACAAACTCTCCAAAAGGGTTTTGGAGCATACTTTTAACCCAAGGCCACGGGCTATAAACCACTCGGACAGGTGTGCAATGGAACTCATTTAGAAAATTGATTAGATTCTAATATTTGGGGCGGACACAGTGTTTTCTTATTTTGAGCAATAAAGCAGAGGTATTCAGGATCCCCTGGGTAGTTTCAGCCCAGTCCTCCAAATGGGCTTATAAAAAAAAAAAAGAATTACTGGCATAATGTTGAGCCAGAGGGAAAGAAGCAGGCAGTGAACGGTTCGTATATATATCTTTTATTTCTACTTGCTTTGGGCAATGGTTCATTAGTAGCGTGCTAGGATATATTAGGCAGGTGAGGGAAAGGCCACACTAAGCACGAACAACCAGACGACGGAAATACTACAAGACCTCGTCACATTCTCATTTGAAACAAGACTACAATGACACAAACACAAGACTGAAATATACACCTTTTGGAAGAGGATCATTCATTGAGTTTTGGTTAACACGACACATCGTTATTGGACTGAAATTCCGACAATAGGTTGAATAGCTTATATTTGAGATCTGAGGCCTCATTTCTAAAACAATGCGGAGGATTCACGCTCATAGGTGGGGTACAGAGGAAAAACACAGGAAGTGGTTACGCGCGAACCATTTCTGACTCATAACACAGTGTGTACCTCCATCCCATGCTGGGTTACCCTTATACATCACAATCAACTAGAAATTTGGGGCACGTGAGTGAGCATCTTGTCCCACCCATAGCTGCACAAAAATAGTCAGTGAAATCGCAGTAATTAATATTCCTCCATATTGACTGCCCAACAGTGTTACACCTTTGGGTGTGGTGATTACCCTGACTACAACAGACAGGGCCATTATCACTTTCACAGATCAAAAACGGCAAGAGTTTAAATGCCTAATTTGTCCTAATGTTCATCTCATTATTTCTGAGAATACATTTCATAACATGCGATTATTGTTTAATAATTCCACCTCCAATTAAATATGATTCCCAATTGAACTATACAACATTGCCTATTTGACAGCTAATTTTGCATAAAGATCTGTTTGTATTTATTATCCTGAATAATAAAAAAAAATGTGTGTGTGCACTCCAGGGAACTCTTCATAAATAAAACATCTGAGGTAATACTTCGATTTGTTTAATACAATGGTATCAATTTCAAAGTGCTTCTCGAGTTTCATCCTTAAGGCCACTCGAGTCGCCGTTTCTTGTTTCTCCAGTTCACGTCCGTCTGTACGCATGATGGGTCAAAGCGTCCGTGGAGGACTGCACATCCTCCCGTCACGTTGCTGTTTAATAAATCCCAAAAGTTGACTTAGAAAGTGGTACACGCCTTCTGCTGTGCGTATGCAACGTTTATAAATGAGACCCCAGGTGTCATCCTGATTAAAAGTTCAGATATGAGGGGGAGCCAGGAGGTCAATGGACGATATGAGAAATACATAGTGCGTGGAAGCTGCTCTCCCTTTATTGCATTTCCTATTCGCTGCTTTCAATCAGCCAGAGCAGTGAAGTCCAATCAGACGCTACCCCAACCACTCAACATCACCATGTGCATCGCTTCTGAATGACACTGGATTGACATCGGGGATCTTTACAGAGCGGTTTACTCAGACCTGGCCCTTACAGACATGCTAGCTTATTGGTATGGTGCCACCTTGCTGGGGACAATTTAGTCACTTCTGTAACCCGAGTTACCTCATATCTAATGGCAATGATGCTCAATTTCTGTCTAATAAAACAGAGTCCAACTGTCGCTGGGTAACGAGGATCACCTTCCGACATAACCCCTTCACTAATCTCTGTACACCATAACTCAGTAATATAACGTTGTCACCTTGGCAACATGTCTCTCCCCTTGTTGGACATCAAAGCCTAAACCCTTGTGGGAGGCTATAAAAGAGATTTCCCCTTTTTTTTTATTGGAGCACATTGGAGTGACTAGAGCAAGTCTTTATAGCTTTCATAATCGGGCAGGGTTAATCATTTCTATCAGACTGACTTTGGCTTGGGGCCCACGTGCTGAACGGAAAAGCCAATATAGACTTTATATCCGCTTTAAAATGTATTTTAACGTTGGTTAGCATATGACATCAAAATCCATTATTGCCTGTATTAACTATATAGATATAGCAGGTTGGTGCCACATCATACTTCTTAACATTGAGTTTTATTTTCTTCAAATGACTAATCCGACGCACCCTTTTTAAACACTACCCTATGTAAACAAAGACTCGTACCTAGCCTACACTGTAAAAAGGTGGTTGTGCTATAGCTGCAATAGTAACCATTAGCACCACCAATGCCACAGGGAAATATCAGAGCTTCACAAAGCGGACATAAATGCAAACTTTGAACCCCCCATCTAAACATCTCGCTAATCCAGTCAGACTCTATGCTTTGTCGATGCCTGTCAGGTGTACTTTATATAAATGACCACGTTGATGGACACGAGTTGGTGGCATCGCTCCCTGAAACATACGTGCTGAACCAGATCATAAATAATGCTTAATAAAGGCCTCAGGAGAGATGGTTGCTATTCCTTGACTCTGAGCGAGCCCACAGAAATGCATTACAAACAAGCTTAGAAACTCTCACATTTAAAACCAGGAATAAACATATAAATAAATCACAGAAATGAATAATGGATGGTGGTTGAAGATATTCTTGACAAACATCTATATGACTACTAATCCAATTTTATTTCTTTGCCTTAGTCTTCTGAGCTCTGTCAAGCTTATAATATTGCAACCCATTCCGTACAACTCAACACACTCATGGTGTGTGCTAGGCCTATGTATCTCATCCTCTCTTCTGTCCTAAACTCAACTATCCTAAAAAGACGCTTTTGTGCCATTGACTATACGGCACACAGAAACACAGAATAAAAGAAATCTAATTAAATACAGTCCAGTTATTGTATGTTGGTGTATGTAGCAGCCAATAACGTAATAACTGGCGATAACGTAATAACTGACAATAACATAGTAATTTTCCCATTCTTAATGTAATAAAAGCCGATAATGTAATAACTTACCAATAATGTAATAAAATGTCTGAACCAATAACGTAATAACCTTTCCCCCCATAATGTAATAAGTTATTACATTATTGACCGGTTCTTACATTATTGGCTTGCTATAAAAAAAACTGAAAAAATTCAATAATTGGAGCGGATAATGTAATAACATACTTATATCACTGTTTAAGTTTAATTTATTATGAAGTGTCAGACTTCCATACCACTTATCCTACTGTAGCTTCTTTCAAATATCTTTCTCAAAAACCCGACCAATCCTGGCCCATGAATTCTAGTCTCTCTCTCTCTCTCTCATTTTCAATGTAATGAGTTTTATGAGGTTTTTTGCTTATATTGCCAAGGCTAACCTAGTTGAACATACATACAGACACACACATACACATACTTTTTACACGGGAAATAACTGTTAACATGACAGTGCGTACCGATAGCATGCAACAATAATACTTGTAACAACCGGATGAACAAATGGTACATTCATCTGTGTGCAGTGTTCCACTGACTGTCCCTTTAGGTTGTGACAAGAGGCCAAATATTTGGCTGCTATTATACAGCAGATTTTTTTTTTTTTACCTATATTATTCTTTTAAAGTTTCTGTCTGTTACTGTTGTCAGATATTCTGCAAGAGTGTACTTTTTGTTTAAAGCCAAAAAGCATTCAAGTTTGCTTTGAATTTGAGAAGACTCAGTCCAATAATCTGTATATTTTTACTTATTATTACTAATTAAACTTAAACAGTGATATAAGTATGTTATTACATTATCGGCTCAAATTATTAAATTTCTTCAGTTTTTTTTATAGCAAGCCAATAATGTAATGACTTATTACGTTATGGGAAAAAAGTTACTGCGTTATTGGTTCAGACATTTTATTCCATTATTGGTGAGTTATTACATTATCGGCTTTTATTACATTAAGAATGGGAAAATTACTACGTTATTGGCAGTTATTACGTTATCGGCAGTTATTACGTTATTGGCTGCTACAGTGTATTATCGGAAGACTTGTTTAATCTGGCAAAGGAGTTGACCTAAAACACAAAACCGAGAACAAATGATCAGATTTCATATCAGCAGCTATACGGAACTGGGAGCTGAGTGACCAGGTGTGGATCATGGAACTAACACCCAGGAGCTGTTTCAGACAGAGGTTTAGAGAAATTAACTAAGAGGATCTGAAAACATCAGTTTTTTTATTTATTTTTTAGACACTCTGTTCTACCACTGCCATGTTCACATTCTTCTGTGGCCTGCGTTAAGTCTGGAGTGTTTCATAATCTTACACCATGATACCATCTCCCCACTGCTTTGTGTGGACCGCTCTGTAATGATCCCAGCTTATGCCCAAACTGTACATAATTTAACAAAGGCTGAATAATTCATATGACGCTGCAGACGCTAGAAGATAATTAAAGAATCTAGCAGTATAATTCATGAGAAATATAACAAATGATAGTGTGTATGCTTATAAAAGAGATGGAATGTCATTGCGTTATTATGTTGATGGTTAACCTTCTTAGTATCATAACAATATTGCAGAATGGTATAGCCTTTTTTGTCATCGATATAGGGGCTTCAAATCACTGTAAAGTATGTACAAACAAAGTAGTAATACACCACTCAAGCTGAGGTAGATTTATGTTCAAACTTACAACTATTAGGATTCAATAAGAACCTTAGTATCTTAAGGCAGTGGCATGATTCTAATGGTAACAGGGAACATTTCTCATTGTGAGCTGAAAGGTTAACATAAACTCACCCATTTCCTGTCTTGTGCTGCCAACCCCAACACCATACTGACCCATTTTGTCAGCCACAGTTTTCAGAAAGTCAGCATTATTCTCAGCAAAACCAAGGTAGTTGTAAGACCCCATGTTGATGACATTGTGTATCGTCTTTCCTGTTAATCTGTTAATCACCCATACTGTTAGGATTGATTTTACTAAACATGTCCACACACAATAATCTAAATAATCCCAAAGCATATTGGGACAGAACCTCCTTTGTAATAAGGTCTGTAATTATTTTCTTAATGGTTGACGAGTGAACTTGCTGTCATTACAAACTTAATTTAGACCAGAGGAGACTTATGATTGCTAAAATGCTGTCGTACGTTTAAGTAACACACAGTACCTGAAGGTCCAGTTGTAGTCATCAGAAACCCTCTCCATCAAATCAAATACAGGTCCTGGGAGACTGCATATAGGTCGGTTCCAATTGTCCCGTACCCTCATGTAGAGGTTGCGTGTGTAAAAGTTTTCAAAATCTTGATAAAGGGGAACAAAACCCTAGGAACACAATGTGAACACAATCAATACAAACACAAGAATACAGAAAACATGTGCTATGAAATAGATATGACTGTTGTACCTGTGGCAGAATTTCAGCTAATGGCTAATAAATCCCAAGAGAAGAAAAACAGATAAAATATCTTAATAATGTTAATATGTTAGTCCTTAACCACAGTGTTTAAAAGACTCCCAAAGGACTACAACACAGCAATTCAACCATGCATATGTAAGAAGATGTGTCCTGAGTCATATTAATAAGTGCTGGTGATGGATTTGATACAGTGACGTAAGGATGCTAAGGGGTAGGGGTCAGCTACACCACTTCCCCAATGAGATTGAAATGTGAAGTGACCCTTGACAAACTAAGAGACAGGTTGGCTTTAAATGAATTCTGATAACATGTATGACCATTATTGGTAATCAATAATATATGTTAGATGCCCTTCTGGAAATTAGGACATATAATTAGCAGTTATTTTTTTTAACAAATAGGTGAATAAAATAATCAGGATGAGCCATCTAATGGTTGCATAATACTGTTTCAAAAGTTTCAACCATAATAACACCTAAAGTACCGTTTGATAAGCCAAACTAAAATGAACTGCAAGGGTAGGAGCAAAAGCACAACAATGTGTACAACTCCATGGGGAATTAATTAAATCTTAAAAAGATTCTCCACGGTATTCTGTCTGGCTTCCACAGCAACACAAACAAATAAACAGGACAGAAGAGACAGAGAAACAACATAATCAACCGCATATTTCATGTGAGATATGTTGTGACAGGAATGAAACATTACAGTAGATATGTACGGAATGTGGCATGTTTTGATTGAGGATCGTGCTCACCTTCAGTTCATCTCTCTCCTGAGCAACATGGCACTTTTCAAGGCCCACAGCCCTGAGGAAGTCTCTGAAGTAGCCAAACAAGGTGACAATGCCATAGCCCAGATATGTCATAACGGCCACATACATAGGGGCCTGTTCAAAAGGATCCGGGCAACTTCTTCTGGGCCGAATCCTGTTTCCTGCACCATTCGTCTACACAACAAATGGTTAACATGAACTGATTGGCAGATAAAATATGTCACATGCTCCAAATGTGTTTTACAAGTGACACCTTCCAAAAAGCTCCTTCATTTTGTAGTTCTTTAAACCAACTTACCTGCCCCCCCCTATCTATTAGACACATGGTTGCAGTGACCCTTGAGATCAACGTGGGGTTGGATTTAAACCTAGTTTGGGGTGGGATGTGATGTACCCAATATTGGTACAATGATGATGACTTAGTCCTGCTGTTTGACAACGCGTAGGTTTATGTTATTGCACATGAATGACACAGATTTTTATTGAGGCTTTAAAGCGTGGCCTGCTTAAGTACTCCATAGATTGTTGGCAAGCGGTAAATATTTGGCAAGCTAGCTAAAGTTACCTATCACACCCAAATGAATCGAACGTTAGCTTGCTTATATTAAATCATTGCTTTAATCACAGTAGCGGAGTTTGAGCGGCATCATAAATGCAACAAGACACTCACCAAAATTACACAGCAGCCAATATGTAGGTTGAGTGTATGCGTCTGTTTAACAACTAACTGTCCATTTAGGTCCATACTGGCCTCGGTTTACGTCGCCTGCTTGGCCCAACTAACGTTAGCTAACCAGCCTAGCGGAACGGCGTTAGCTATTTCTTGTTGTTGGGCTGGCACAGATTCGTTACCTTGGCTTGATAACAAATTATTGTATCGCTTAAGGCAGATGTTTTGCCAGCAGATATTTAAATTCTAACACATTGAGATGATACAGCTGTAGGAGTTTTGTTTCAGAAATGCAAAACTGCAGGACCGAGGTGATCTTTGTGCAAATGTATGTGAGCTCGCTAACTCTGACTAAAGTTGACACTGTCACTACGCTATCATTAACTTCATTATTTTAAAACAGTTTACATCCCTGCTTGTTGGATGCTTCCGGATGCAATTTGTCAATAGGGGGCAAGTGTAAAATAAAATCCAACAACTTGCAATCACTTCACATTATTATTAGCATGTTTAGTTGACCTTGGCAGCCACTGAAACTAGTGGAAAAGTAAAGCTACTTTAGTTTGGGCGTTCACCTGGTTTCAGAAAGCCGCGCATCCTCCTGCACCTTGAAGCTTACGCAACAGTATACATGTTTTATGAATGCGGATTCGAAACGTGCTCTCATAGACATTATCTTTAGACGTGGCTTATAAATTGTATTACGAGATATATTTTATTATTTATATTATATCAAAAATATTTAAAACTTCTTTCTTAAGAAAATAGCCCAGTTTTGCAGGATTTTCAAATCTACCAATTTAGAAGGCACTGACATAACCGAACGTTACACACTGAAACCTAATTTTACAAATGGCAATACAAAGTAACTGAGTAAATTATCAAACCAGGATGCCTGATACAGGTAGTTTACTTTTGGACGTGGTGGGGTGTCGTAGCCTATGATATAATATGCAGACACGCGTCTAGAAAAACTGCACAAAGGTCTACAATATACAGACAAGTCTAGGCTGGCCCATGAATCCAGCCGCACTGAACTGACACGCGACCTGTCCCTGTTTCATTGGCATCCGTTTAAAAACAAAATGGAAAAGTTAAATTACTTCCAGGACACCTCAATGCCATGTAGGACTACCTTAATCAAATATCTAATGCTGCCAAAGATATGACTAGACTTCTTACCACTACTCATATTTTGCCGTTTTACACAGCCTGTCACATACCTGTATTTTAATGCAAGATCCATTTTTCTTGTGAATTCCGTTTCTCAACCCATTTTGGTTCAACTGTATTTTAAAGTTTCCGTTTGGCATAAGGGCTGCAGTTCCTGTCATTCCTATTCAGTGGATGGTGCACTCCGTCACGGGTGTTGTCGACTGAGGCAAATCAAGAAAGTTCCGTCTCTGGTGTTGAATCAATCTCAGGTATGAAACCGGTTTGCTTGGATAATTGCAAAAGGTGACTTCCTCATTTTGCTGTTGCTCTAGACGCCCATGTATATGGCCTGTTGCGCGAGGACCTTGTCATCACAACCAACCTGCCCTTGTCAATTCGTTGTTCCGGCTTGCTAGCTTTGTTTCAAAAGTAAACATGCCTAAAAGTAGCAACACATAAGGCTGCAATCCAACAAACGAGCACTGAGCAACTGGAATATGTAATTTCCCAATAAATGAGAAAGACACATAGCATATCTGCAGTTGGTTACCTTTTTGTTTCTGTCACTTCTCTATTCAGTTTAAAAGGCAACTGAACAATCATGACATTACACGTAATTTTCTAGTGAATTGAAGCAGAAAATATTCCAACTGCAATATCTGGCTGTACACAAAATACATATATTGTGGTAAATTGCTTCTGTTTCTAATGGAAACTACCATGTGTGCTACTAATGATTTGATAAGAACCCCAAATTGAGAAAAATATTCTTTATGTCTGACTTCACAGCAATCTAGGCGAGTAGTAAATTGGGTAGAGCACTTTCATATTGTAGCGCAAGGATAACTGTAGAGAATGTTGTGTTGACAAGTTGCTGTCAGGTCGCATAGCTGAGATTACTGTTTTCCCCTCTAGGGCAAAAACCAAGAAAATGTTTGTCTAAAGGTCAAATGCCTATTCAACAGTTTTGTAACAAAGCCATTTTGTAAATGCATAGATTATGGCTGGCCCTTGTCTCTAAGGGAAATGGCTGGTTGTCTACATCCCGATTACCTGTAGCACATTGTGACAGATAGGTGATAAAAGAACATTGTGTGGGTGGTGCTAATTTGAAAAAAAAGGCTCTAAAGTTTGAAATTCAAAACCCAGACTGTGCAATTGCTGTGTGACCCTGATTTTGTATCTGAGTGACATAGCTGCTGTATTTGCATTCATTAATTTAGGGTTCAGTGTCTAGGCAACCTTTTCAAGCAAACCACACCTTCGATATTCCTGGTAATTCTAAATTTCTGAAACCAGTAAACAGTTTGTCCTTTAAAAGTAATGTATGCATGTAGTATCAATCTTCAATACAGGCCCAAATCTGACACTGATGTGCAATCTCTTAAAGTTAACACCTCCCACATCAAAGATGACATATATACCTCTACCCAATTTATGACATCTACACCTCTACCCAATTAAAGATGTCATCTTCTATCCCTGATTCCCCCACCCATCCACAACAATACATTCTTGTGTCTTTTCGACCTGAGTCTAAACCTTTTAAATGTTAATTTCAATTGCGACTCTAATAGGATCAAGCCTTGGTTGATGGATTTGTGATGTTTTGGCTGGAAACACTCAGGGCCTGTGCAATGATGGCACACCATCCCATTAGAGTTACGATCACATCACAGCAACTGATGAGGGTTGGTGCGGTCGAATAACAACCTTAAGCCGAGTGTGAGCGCTAGGATGAAAACAGGCTGACATAAAGGAGACCAATTAGGAGGTGCTGCAAAGTGGTCATTCAGTGTGCCATCACCTTGTATATGTTCGTACAGCACATTACTACTTAGTTTGTTCAGTAGCCATGTTTCTTTCACTTACAGAGTGACATATGTATCAGCCAGGGTAGGCCACTAGGCAGCCCACATCCTTTTACCCCAACGGACAAAGTTGAGCAATGCTGTCAGTGGCACAGTAGCTGCTGGTGCTCATTGCCTCCACTACAGGGCTGTTCTCTGTGGGACCAGCTCTAACCTCGATCTGTCAGGCCCCATTAACTACATCAATCTGCTTATTTATTACTGTTTACATTTCAACCCAAGCATGTTTCCATTAAAGCTGGTACTGTTGGCAATCACAAAAGCCTAGCAATTAGCCTAGTACAAACAAATGATCTCTGTACCGCCTTTAAATTATTGCGAAAAAAAAAAGTGGCCTACCTTGTGATGCCCATTCCACTTATTTGCATTGTGGTAAAATTGAAATGTGCCCTGCTCAAATTAGAGATTGGTGTGTGACTGCATAGCCCTAAAATAAAGATTTAGAGACCAGCTGTTCCAATTTTATGCGTAAAAAAATAGGTTTTATTACACATCAGTCAGCCTATACTCTGTTTTGTAAGTTAAGATAGTAAGTTATTTGATTATTTCTTATATATGTCCCTCAAATTAATTGTGGGGGTATAATTAACCCCATATTGTAGAAAACCAGAGCGCTCCTTTAGGACTAAGGACTATGATTGGATTCAGTTGATTGTTTTAAGATTTTATGAAGCGTTTATATAATGAATAATTTACCTGTTGAACGAAATATTAGCATTGCAATATTTAAGGCCTTAACTGCCTGCAAGCAAAGACAGGAGGCTGTGCGCTGTGTGGCTTTCTTATGGAAATCATGGAGACTGGTTTTTGTCTTTACATGTAATGCAATTTCCAAACAGAACTGCTTCGTTTGTTGAGAACTACACCGTTGTCTGTCGTAATCACAAACACAAATCTAACCCAAACTGAAATATTTTGTTCCCAAATCAGGGATCTGCTGTCGTAGACTGACATCTGACAGGAGTGTATCATTACAACTCGTTAAAATGGAAACTTCTTTGAATCATACATCTTTAGGTTTGATTACTTTATTGTGGATAGCTTTATATAGCATTTAATTTCCCAGAACATGTATATCGTTGTTACATGAAACTGTAATTGTAATTGTTATGGGTGCTCATTATGGATAAAAAGTGAAACTATTTAAGGTAAAATTCATTGTGATGTGCAATATTATGTAGCCTATAATTCCAGTCACCAATGGGTTACTTTGGAGTAATAGTACAGAATGGTCCCTCCACCTAGTGGTCATATAAATAACTACAGGTTGCTAGAACTATGATCAGTCTCTCTCTCTTTGTCTCTCTCTCTTCTCCATGCACAAAGACAGCACAGTGGCATAGATAATAACAAACACGTGCAGCATTATATTTCATATAGATATGTTTATGTACAAAGTATGCTTTGTATACTGAGATGCATGGACCTGATCCTCCATGAATTGGATTGTTTATGGATGAACTCCCTTTCATGCTCTGCTGTCATGGGCCTGTGGTAACGCATGGCTATATTTAAACTCCCCCTGGGGTGCAATTAAATCACATAATTTCTTCATCAGGCCTGGCTGACCTCATTTTAATACCCCACACCAGAAAGTATTTGGAAAGAGTTATAAGAAGGCTATTATATATTTTATATATTTATTTATTTATATACACAGGGTTGACGAACATTTTGAATTTGAGTGTGGTCATGGTGTAGTTCATTTGGGTTGCTCATGTGGCTGGATGTGAATGACATGCTAGACATGACATTGATATGGTTTTGTGTTGGGATGGGTTGAGTAGACACTGGATGGATTGTCGTTGGTCGTCAAGACGTAGGATTCAGTACTGTACTGATTACATAACAACTGAAAACACCAGGCACATTAGGGCCGCTAACAAAATGATTCTTTGCCAGGGATTGAAAGTTAAGAATGGATTTATAAATGTAGGTTATGCAAAAGGCTATATTTTTGGAGAAGGGGGATGGGGGGATTAGTCATCTTTTGTATTGTGTACTAGGTCTTGTGTCCTCACATGTATTAATAACAATTTTAAAGTACTGTTTTCCTTAAATGCAAGGTTCTAGATTTCTCTCCCTTACTAATTAGTTGACTGATTAAATTATTTACAGTAGCAACTTTAATTATAGGGGGATTATAGGGTTGATCGTCACAGTACAAATGTCTTTACAAATGTAAATCCTATGTGACAGCATACACAGGTGTAAGATCTCCAGTTGCTGTGCAGTGCCAACCTTGAGCGTGTGTTCTGGTCCACGGGAGAGGTAAGATTCCCCTTCCCTGCAGCTCGTCTCTCTTTTAGAGAGGGATAACTGGGTGAGAACAAAATTAACGGAAGAATGACTCTGAGACAGATATTTATAGAGAGAGCGGGAGAAAAAGATGTTGGTTTGAAGTAAACTATGAGAGTAAATGGTAAAGCAGACGGATGGAAAAGGAGATAGAATTGGTGCTTGAACATTGGAGCGTCTGGGAGATAAGGATAAAGGACAAAATGGAAAGGGATGGATGGGAAAGATTGTACAACAGAGTCCTGCGGCCAGCTATCCCATGGGGTCTATCCCAGGTCAGATGGGCTCTTTTAAGTTTCTAGCTCTGTTGACCCTAATTAGGTTCTACAGATAGTGTGACTCACTTAAGACTTGCACGTTGTTTGCCTTCACAGTGAACCCACCCTGCTTAAAGAAAGCTGCTGGAGGGAATCACTTCTGATGTTTTGGATTTCTGCCCACGGCTTCCCTCGTTCCTTTATCCTTTCCAAGCTCTTTATCCATGTCAATCACCGATAATCACTGATTAATCGCTGATTAGTCACATCCCTAACATCTGCTCACTTTCAGCATAGCCGTTTAACAGATTACTGCTAATAATCTTTGTCCTACACCCCTATAAAGGTCTAAAACTGTTTTTGTGAGGCTTTATAATTTGCATCCTAACTAGGCTGCTCACTGGCCATACTTGTGTTTTAAATTGTCTATAGTGACCCACACATGATGGATACAGTAGCTCCTTAGTTGAAGTCGGAGTTACATCTTTAATTCTGAACATCTCGGCTGGCCGGCAGCCATTTTAAAGGAGACAGGCAGACT
The DNA here is from genome assembly GCA_036023535.2 of Galaxias brevipinnis. Classification (NCBI taxonomy): domain Eukaryota; kingdom Metazoa; phylum Chordata; class Actinopteri; order Galaxiiformes; family Galaxiidae; genus Galaxias; species Galaxias brevipinnis. Next base: position 17,186 of record JAVQIZ010200189.1, read on the forward strand.
AGTCAATATGGCTGTCCAAGTCAAATGGGCCTGATCTTTGGCTCTCAGTGATGAAGTAGCCATTTGTTTTCCGGAAGCCCAGGAGTCCTCCTGCGATATGACATCCAATCTCCGCAGACTCCCACCCCAATGCCACCCCTGTGCCTCCAACGCAGCTGTGATTACTGGTTTCATATCTACAAGGACTGTCTAGACCAGGCCTACGGAGAGCGAGAGGAGCGCAGTCTTCCACACTAAATCTTCTCCCGCCAGCCAGTGAGCCAGTCGGCCCCCAGAAGGTGAGCTCTTTTCCTGCATGGGGGTTGATGTATGAGCCGGCTAGCTAAGGTTTAAGAGATGGCCCCTCTCCCCTGCACCATGTTGCTCTGATGTCATTGTCACACAGCGAAATCATGTCTCCAAGGATGGATGAGAGTCTACCGTGGCCAGTAGATGGGGGAGGAAAATGTTTTCTTGTGGAGACACCCCTGGTAAGATGGAGAGCCCGGTGCAGACGGAGGAGGACTGAGGAGAGAGTCGAGTTCAGTCTGTGTGGAGCTAGGAAAAATGGGTGATGGGAAGTAGGCTTAATATAAGCTATTTTCTTGAAAGATTACTGAGTTTCAGTAGCTTGGATTGATCTGTACAATGGTTTGTAGGGTGAGTCCCTGTGTTTTGAGTTGGAAACAGTCGTCTAGTAAACAGCACAGATGAAGACAGAAAGTGGCAGATGAAAGTGGTTTGCTATTCAGAGGCCCATCTCCAAGTATATTGCATTGGCCTATTCAAAATGGGATTTACACCTAAATAGAAATCCGGGTATAAAATAGCAAACATTTGTTCATCTCAATTGGCACAAAATGCTCTGAAATATTACTTTTGTTGCATGCGTTCATCATTACTACATGTTACAAAGAAATACGGAATACACTTTCTGTTCGTTTCGTTGCATGTAGGACTTTTATCAGCTGATTCAATTTCTAGTTCAAATGCAGACTACATTTGCTTGTGCTGTGGGCCAGCCTTGCACACACTCAAATGTGTACTATGTGGAGTATCAGAGAGAGAGAGAGAGAGCTGAAGGGTTTTTGGACAGTCATTATAGGAGTATCAATCGACATTACCAAACATTGCAATTCCAATCATTTAAACGACTCTCCGAGGCCTGTAATGACTGAATTACACTCTGTCTAGCTACATTTTCATATTCCATATTATTATTATATTAATATTTGTTCATTATCCCAAACCTCTTCCTATCCAGTTGTCAATGGGCCATGTTGAGAGTAAGGAAGGCACGTCATTAAATCAAAAAGGCATTAATAAGGATTAAGTCGTTATATTTTATGGACTGATTTCCCGAGCAAAGGTTAAGCCAAGTCCTATGCTAAAAAACATTTTCAATGGAGACTCTCTATTGACAGTGAGATTCAGTCTGGAACTAGACTTAATCTATGTCCGGGAAACTGGACCGATAAGGTCAGTGTGAGCTCAGAGGTGATTCTCAGAATGAGGGTTTTCAGAAGCGAATGGTTCCGCCCTCTCTGTTGGACCTTTTCACGCAGCCGTTTCCGAAAGGCATTGGGCCTCCCAGGAACCTGTCTGCTTTAGAACTCTTTCACTTTGGGAGAGTCACTGGGAGGAACGGATCGATAGCAGAAACTCCAGGAGTTAAGAAGGAAGTTAATGGCTCACTCTCACACTATGAGGAAGGAATCGATGAAACAAATGGAGATGGTTAAAACTGTTTTTTTTTGTGTTTTTTTTTATGTCTAGCACTGGACTACAAATCATTTCTTTAGTGTTTTTATGTAGGCCCTAACCAACAATAAGACTTAATACCAAAGATTATAAACTACACTTTTTTCTTCTAGCAGTTTATTTTCCCTCTCCCTCATTTGCCCCCAGCAGTTGAGTGCCAGCTGCACCACACCTAATTGAAAAAAACAAAAAAACAGCTACCTGATGTTTTTTTTTTTACCTCATTAATTTATCGACCCCTACACAAATGTTCTTTGAAATGCTCTATAAGAAGGGTCATGCAACAGTCGTCTAATACAATTTTCTTTTCTTCAGATCTTTCTTTTATTCCATCATGCTGTTACTGTCTGTCAATCCAACCACACGACCACAGGAGCCCCCATACAAGTCCCATTCACTGCCATCACTCTCAACCCTGTGGATCCTTACAGGTGTCGTCCAGACTGGTATCACATTGGAAACATTCTGTGAGATTTCCTCATATTTTCTTCCCCTGGTGATTTGGTGCTAAAAGCTTGGGTGTGAAAACCCCACCCTTTTAACGGGCACGTCGCTCATGTTGCTCTCAGGCAAACAGTATAATGTAATCTCAGAGTGTGTCCTCTCTGCTTGCACACCACTCATGCCGTCACAGCTTTGGATAGATTGTGCCTCAGCCGTAGCGCCTCACGGTCTCGTGGTAGAGTGGCCCTTGTTACTTTAGTGGCAGAGAGAATTGTGATGTACGGAATGATGATGGCTGGCTGTGACACCAGTGACAATGGACCGCAGTGCCTGGAGACAGAGTGTGTGTGTGTGTGTGTGTGGGGGGGGGGGGTGTACAGAGAAGGAGAGGGTGACGGAGAGGTGAGTGACGGGCATGTGTCAACCCTCCCCCTTACAGTAAATGTTGAAGGGGACAAGGGGTGGCTCGCTAATTGGGGCGAAATGTGAAAGCCCCCCGTCAGTCATCATCATCTTCACTAAAACGGGTTGGAGGCAAAAGTCAGCATGCCAGCTGAAGCCCAGGGCAGAGTCATTAGTCTCTTTAAAAGCGAATGTCCTAATTAAAGATGCGTGTTCCCATATAAACCTTTTTCTATTCAGCCAACCATCAGTAAAAGCACACAAGGCCCTTTTCCCATTCCATACTGTATCACCGAGCACACAGTGCTATTTTTATGGAATTTATGAGCAGCCGCATGTATAATTTGGGAGGCAATTTCAGAGATCACCCTCGTGGGACTAAGCTGTGTATGAAGTGATATTTGTCTATCTTTTCACCAAAGCAATGAATGAGTTGCTCTAGTAATGATAGCGATGTCAAGATGGGTAATAATAAATAAAATGCTGGTCCTGGGCCGGGGTGTGGAATGTTGTTGTGACCTTCGTTTGTTTGCTGCTTTCAGACATTCCACCAGCTTCGTCCTGGGGGAAATAACCGTATCGGAAAGGAGAGAGGGATGCAGCCTCTGGAATCTTCCATGAAATTAAAGAGGGCCACATGCTCCCCTAAAGCTACTTAAAAGTGTGAAGAATACGATAGTGACAGCGATAACGAACCAGATAATGAAAAAGTAAGCGCTCTTTAGCACTATTGTTTCTGTTTATGGTTGTTCCGTTCACTACAATCTTCTCTCTGTCTAATGATGGCGAGGTCCTAATTTTAGTCGCATCTTTAGTCATGTTGTTTAGGATATTGTAAATAAAAAAAATAAAAAACAACCTGCAATTTGCTTGACAATTGATCATAGCGTCAATTTGTAGAAATGTTAATATTGTCTGCGTCAAGTTCAACATGGTTAGAAAACAGTACTATCCCAGGTACATTTACATATCCTGTGGAGCTATGTTAGCCTGGCTTGCTTGGAAGAGTATACCGTCCAGAAATTATCACTCTTTTATACCTCTAATGGATGTTAAATGCTGACGGTTGACTCTCTAATTCCTGGCCTTGACCAAACACAAGCTATTCATACGGCGTAACGCCAGTACCTTCTGAAATATCGCCCGGAACTCATTAGCATAAACCTCTAAACTAAAGAAAAACAAACAGAAATGACGTGGTATTAACACGATGTGACCTCCTGGGCCTCAGTCATCCGGCAGGGGGGTAATTGGCCCTGAGCGATCAGCCGGCCACTCGGCGGTCCTGTCCTTGTCTCGCGGTGGGGACGACAGACACCTCAGCGCCCACACTCGCCAGCTTGCCACCGTTGCGTCTCATAATTAACCTAGTGAGACAAGTGGGGTCACTCTGAGAGGCCGGCCATTTAACAAACTACACTGACAGTTTGTTCTTCTTTTCCTTCTCGCTTTGTCTGTGATCATGGTGCGTATAGGCTGAACTATCTCTCCACATTGTTAAGGATATTATCTGAGCACAGCCAGAAGAGACATACAATAAAGCAGAGTGTATTACTACTGTGAAGGCTATAAAATAAGAATATTACCAGGTAGTGTGTGTGTGTGTGCGTGTGTGCGTGTGTGCGTGCGTGCGTGCGTGCGTGCGTGCGTGCGTGCGTGCGTGCGTGCGTGCGTGCGTGCGTGTGAGAGAGAGAGAGGGACAGGGAGGAAAAGGAAAGTGGACTCGCGAGGCTTCCACGGTGTTAATTGAGGTGTAATGTGATTTGTTTTGCCGGCCCTTCTAGCGGCCCTTCCCAGTCCATTGAGTCAGATCCCCCGTGATTACCCCCTAATGGCCTGAGCGTAATGTCTGTACACTTACAAAAAAAAAAGAAGAAATTTGCCTGCGAGTTTAACTGCTACAACAAATGCCCTGCTATAGTGACCGCAAAGAGGTAATAACAATTTAGTCATGACCATAATAACACAATTGCTTAGGCCAATCAATGTGTGAGCTGTGGTGTATATCAGCATAGACTGCACAAACCTACCAGCAGTTGCATCTGTACAGTAAAACATTGCTCTCACGCACACGCAGGTGTAAAATAAAGTAGACAATAGCGTTTGCAGTCTCATGCACAACATTTTGAATACACTCAGCATCATTCTATATTTCTATGACGAACACTGGCTAGTATGTTTTTTTCTTTTTCTAATATTTGAGAAATGGAACAGCAGCCACCTTGGGAATCTATTTATTTATGATAGAAAAGGAGTCCTGCAGTGACAGATTGATGTGCAGAGTTAGTCATACCAAACTAAACCGATCATTCTTGAATGACCTTTCTGCAATGGTGCCACTGCACTGCAGTTCATGAATGTTTAATAGGGAGCGTGGCGGTCTTGGGGCTGCCAAGTGGGGTGCGCTCGCTGACATAAACACACTAACTCAAAGGCAGGGAGAGGTTAAGGGAGAGGTGGCACAATCCAACCCTCCCCAAGTAAACAAGTCAACCCCAGGACAAATGCGAAGGAGACTACTGGGGGTTCACTGATGAAAGTCACACGCTACACACATGCGATGCTAACACACACACACACACACACACACACACACACTCTCAGATCTTGGCCTTGAATCTGGGATCTCTCAGTCCCTCTCTGTCTTGGATATGTGGCCCAGTTCAAGCCAGCATGGACAGAGGCTGCAGAGTGGAGGTGACCCATATTCTCCACTGCAGTGGCTTCTGATTAATTACCTCCCCCCTACCCAACACACACATACACACACACACACACACACACACACACATTTTTTATGGCGAGAGAGAGAGAGAGAGAGAGAGCGAGGGAGAGAGAGAGATCGGCGACAGAAACATGCAATGAAAGAGATTAGAGTACAAAAAGGAGGAAGAAAGCAGCGGGGTGCCAGAGTGAAGCTGAGTGGTGTAGAACAGAGACGTGCTAGAGATTAGGTGTAAAGAAAGTTGGGGGGGAACAAAATTACATTGAGAAGATGGGACGGATATGAGAAGGGCACCGAGCTAGAATAGGATGGGACATTAGGGGTTGAAAAAGGATGGGGCAGTAGAGATAGAGGTTGTCTGTGTTTATTGTGAGGATTGTGGGTAGATGCAGCAGACAGAACATTTGTACGCTAAACATAGCAAAGATAGCAATCCTAGTTTGCTGGTGCCGTGCCAAATTAAACGTACGTACAACAAGAATAGCCTGACGTGACCCCAGAGGTCACCGGTTAAGTGTGTAGCCCCACAATACGACCACCTGGGCTGTCCTTCTGCATCTACATCTATCGGCCTCCAACAGCTGCTCCTCTCAGGAGAAGACGGCCCAGAAGAACTACATGTTAACTGTGCATGTGTCTGCCTGTGTCTATTTTGGAGCGGGGGAAAGCATCCCTCAGGAAAAGGGAGATAGGAGAGTGAGGGTATAGAGCACTGCCGCAGCACAGAGGATGGGGAGAGAGAGAGAGAGAGCAACTTTGACTTCAGTTGAGTTTAAAGAAGTGCTGGCAGGGCATCATGACAAGATAAAGCCTTCAGCTCTTAGCAGAAGTCTGTCAGAGAACAAGCTGAGATGAGTCAGCTAACTGGCAGGGCCGGATAGAAATTAGATTTCAGCTAAAAGTTTCTACTTTGTAACTCTTACATATTCAGCAGTGCAGCTTGGGGCAGTTGGCTCGACAGGTATGTAGCGATATACATATGCATGAATCCTTTTTTTTTAATGCAAAATAAACAAATCTGGTCTTCTTTGCTGTTACAAAGGTCATACATTTTTTCCTCAGGTTCTTTTGCATAGAGTTGTAACATAATATTGTGGTATCATATCATACTTTTTGACAAACAAATTAAGCTTATAAGGGAAAAAGAGTATTTAAGTTTAAAATTGGATTAGTATAAAAAAAAACATCACACTCTTTGAAATGCATTACCTTCCTAAATGTCAGGTAATCATTTTGTGTAAGATGCAAGGCATTCTTAATTTGATGGAACAAAGGCAGTGTAAAAATGAAATTCCCTGAGCTATTCCACGTCTTTCTAGAACGGGGCAGTGCTGGACAGAAGGGACCTCATTGTTAATGCATCAAGGGGAGGGCACTAGGTGGACGACATCCATTCAATGCATGAAGTGGCTGTTTATCTATGTATGAAGGTGTGCGGGTGCCCTCTGACTGCCTCACGTGGTCGCGCTGAACGGAGGGTGGACGGTCCTCCATGGTTTGTGTCCCCGCTCCGCTCCGTTCCCTGGGACTTCAGGCTCCCCAGACAGCTACCCGCCGCCGCCCCCAGCCCCGCAGCCCTGCCCCAGACAACAGGATGAAACATTCATGAGCTGTCTTTATGACATGGTTTTTGTACCTCCTCTCAGCACTTCAGCCCCCCCTTTGTGATGCTCTTTCCCCTCCCCTATGCTGTCTGTAGCCTGTCTTCACGGAGCTTTCAGGTCGGAAATATATATATATATTCCAAAAAAAAAAGCCAGCGTGGAGTGATTGCTGAATGTGCCGCGGACGAAGGACTGGCATTTCTCTCTCTCTCTCTCTCACTTTGTTGTGTGTCTGACCTTTGAAAATATCACAGATTAAATCTTTAATTATTTATGAAGGCCAGTCGAGTTGATAGTTCGGGGGAGGGGGAGGGCGTGGAGGGGGGTGGGGAGGGTGTTGATGTCCCTAGAGGCCAGGGCATTTTTTTCTGAGAGATGAGGAAATGGTGGATGCCATGCTATCTCTGCTGTGGAAGAATATACAGTATGCCATGATGCTGAGCAATATTTGTTTCTAAATGGTTTGATTACCATAATGAACATTCATTGTTTGAACTCAAACCTATATTATGTTATTTTAATGTCAATGGAATTCGGAATGAGGTCGCCTATAGATTTGATCAGTGTATTTGCTCATACGGTTTAAAACTGCTCAAAAAGATTTGCCCTGACATAATGCCATTGATTCTTTGACCACTGGGATCTTAAAACGTACTCTTAAAATATGAGTTGCGTGCCAGTTAGATGTTGCTAATGAAATCCAAAGTCAGTGCACTCAAAGGCTATAGTCTCTTCCAACACGTGTTGCATCAGTGCTGTGTGAACTGTGAGACAAGCCCCTAAGATCTCCACAATCCCCTAATGACTTGCCTCCTAGCCAGCCACCCTATTAGCATAACTATTCCTGACACTTTCATTTTCAAATCAAATCATCGCAACACACAAACACAATGCATAAACAAACAACAGAGGGAAAATAAATATGCTGCTGTTTGAAAAGAAATTGTCCCTGGTGGATGGTTTTACTGGTGTTTGATATGTAAATTCTCTTTTCATAGCGTAACACGCGGTAAATGTCACGAGGTAGGGAACGTTTGGGCGAGGGGTGGGGTGGGGGGGGTGGACATCTCAATTAAAGAGCACTAACACGTTTCATTCCAAACAGCCCGTGAAATGAAAGGCATCATTTACATTCATCGCCGACATCAATCGGAATAAGTCAGAGCGGCAACCTAATAATGCAACACTCAATGGGTTCCGATCATAAATTGCGCCTCAAAATTTAGAGTGATATCTGCATAATGTGATTCCGAAGGATGTGCTCTGATTGGTGCCTGATAAAAATAAATCATAATAATTTGAGAAAGCAGGTGTCTGCCCAAACCAATAGATGCAACACCAGTTGAAGCCTGGGCCCTATTATAAAATAACGGTTATTCCCACATCTTTGTCTGCCTGGTTTTGGGGGAAAGAGGTATCACCAAGATGACTGAATATTATCGAGAAGGAGGAAGATCAGCCAGATGCTTCCTTAATTGGATTAAAAGCAGAACAACTTTGTTCTTCGACTGCAGTGTGTAATGCATGGGTACTGGCTGGTATGGCGCATAACTTTTCAGGGAATCTGGCTCAATGTTAAATTACAGCAGTCCGAGAAGAGGTTTAGGTGTGTGAAATGGCACAGACATCATGGGTGTCATTATGGATGTGACTATGTTTTGCACTGTTGACATTAGTGTATGCAGACATGTAGAATGAGTGTGTGTGTGTGTGTGTGTGTGTGTGAAATATACTGTATGTATTTTTTGTCCAAATTGAACTCTGCAGGCATACAGCAGTACTTGTCCTTTAAGCACTGCTCTGCTGTATGGCGTGGAGTGGGTGTACATTGCAAATGGTCACCATGACTTTCCATAATGTAATCATCCAGGCATCTGCAACAGTTCCTGATGGCATACCGTTCATCATCTACATCAGCATCTAAAAGTCTAGAAGATGGAGATTAGGATAATTACTTGTTGTTGAGGGGGAAAAGACTGCACTGTGAAGGCTTCCAGATGACCCAGTTTTAGGAATCTTATCCAGGGGCTTAGTTGCTCTGCAGGCTTCTGAATGTGTTTGTTCTTGCTTTTGTTTGTGTGTGTGTGTGTGTGTGTGTGTGTGTGTGTGTCTGTGTCTGTGTTTGTGCCTGTGTGTGTTTATGTCTGTGTGTGTGTGTGTGTGTGTGTGTGTTTGTGTTGCATACTCACTGCACTAGCTGGTGTTGGGTTGGCTCATATCTTTAGATCTCATAAAAAAACAGTGACCTAGATATCATTAACCCCCCCCCCCCCACCCGCCCATCACATACACACAAACCCACAAACACACACCCTTCAAAAACCAGTTGTAAATGCTATTCAGACACAGTGCAGAGCCCATCAATCTGCCACGTGTGTCAAGAGGCAAGCGTCTCCCTCTGTGTTTAGACTGCTGCTAATGGACAGACACATCTGACAAGCACAAGGCCTCCCCCTAAAGCCAGGCACGCAACCCACACAGACTACCAGTGGAGGAAGACAGGTGACGGGACGGCAAGAGGGCCGTCTCCTGTGGGGGAAGGAGAGGGGGGTGGGGGGGTGGGGTGGGGGGGTGTGACAGCTCCTTTACATAAGACACATAACCCCTGGAATGGCAATGAACGGCCCCCGTCCTGTATGGAAGCCGTGCTGACTTGCAGTGGTTGACTGATTATGGGGCTTCAAAGTTATGGACGTCGTCAGCAGTATTTCCCTTCGATGTAATTCCCTTTTTTATATCTTTTTTTTTGTGTGTGTGTGAAAGTGGAGTGGCAACGTGACAGCAAATTCAGACATTCGTGGCATGTCACGAAGAACGATGACGAAGATGATTGTGGCGTATGTGTATGTCGAATGGATATTTGATGCCTGACACTTGTTTTGGATTAACTATGTACTGTGTATATATATATATAACTATATATCTGCTTTCTGACAAGGAAACTTGAGTGAGCTTACATTTCGTATTTGAATTGAGACTTATCTTTTGATTAGATTCTGATTAGATGTAGCCTCTAATCTGATTATCTGATTTAATTTGGCTGTTTGTTCACGCATGTTTATGCGGAAACCAGTTTCTCTCCATTCTGGCTGTCTGGAATATGGGTGCTGCATAGGCAGGGCTGGGTACATGAGTATACCATAGCCTAAATTAATCTATTCGAATCACATAACATCAATATACAATACGAGTCCGTCCTCCAAAGGTGCATCCTAGCACTATCACTTGCTTTCTCTCACTCTCATGAGATTCATTCCCGCTGAAAGAGGCCTAATTTTTTCTCACTGCCTAATGCATGTGATGGATTGCATAAATTATGAGTTAGTGCAATTGCCACTTCCGTGATGACTATGTGCTCTGAAGTGGCTAGTCACTCCGAAAAGGAAAATTAATCAAAGTTTAAGAAGTAAAGAATTTATTTAATTCCGGGGGAAAGGTGATGGGTCTGAAAAGGGCATTATCGTCTCCACACAATGGTTAATCAACCTTATCAAATCAAACCACCTTGGATTGTATGCCTTGCACAGTAAATTGCACGTCCAATTCTCTGAACCAACTAGGGCTTTACACAACATGCTTCTAATGAATGCCGTCTGCAAGGCCAATTAGCTCCATTCAAAGCCTATTCTTGTTCTGTCAGAAGGTTGCTCTTAATTCCCCAAAGTGGTTCCCCTGTCTAAAGAGACTACATAGCCACCTGTAGCTACCAAAAGTAGTTTTTTTTTTCTATGCCAAGTAGAACAGTCAATTATGGAACGTGCATCGTGTTGCGCTTGCGTGTGACTTAAATGCTCAGTGACACAGGAGCCTCTGCCGTGCTTAGCGGACTGATGCCACCTCAGATCCACGTGTGGCACGCAACCGAAAGGAAAAACGGGAAAGTCAGTCAGGAAGTAACTCAGAAAATCCGAAAAGGTGTCGTGCTTGTGTTCAAAATTAGACACGGACCGGTTATAGGAACGCTAGACCCCTTTATCCCCCCCTTCTGTCTTTCTGTCAGACACATTGCAGCACTGTGGATGCTTGATTTATTCACCCTCCCTCTGGGAGGTAGAAACTAGGGGAGGGGAAAGCTCAGACGCATGGAGGAGACACAAGGAGAGGTAGAGAATGCGGTAAACTTCAACCGGCACCTTCCCTTCGTTTCCTTGTTTCTACAAGTGGTACGGGCTACATTGAGACGGCTCGTGTGAACAAAAAAAAAACAACAAGGTCGTTCCAGGACACCTGCTGCGATGGTTTACGGCCCAAAAAACAGATCAAGGTTTATCCCCACTCTTTCCTAACACTGGTACGCTTGTGCTTACAAAATGCACACACACACACACCGTAGAGTAAACAGCAGCATATCTGTAATTACAGACATACAAATAGAATTGGCTCGGCAGACTAAGCTAAGGCATCGCTTTGGATTGATGCGACACACTTTTAGATACCTCACGCGTGTGTTCAGTACCTTGGTAATAATGAAACGAAATCTCTGCAAAAAATAGCCAGCCTGTCATTTATTTGGGGCTCCGTGTGGAGAGATGGCAGACGGCTCGTATAACCGTTATTCCAGCGTGACCGCTAGGCAGTCTGCGGCTCAGTCCTGATCGACGAGGCAGCGCTGCGTAGAATCCCACTGGCGTCTGCTTCTACCCCGGGGCCTAGGGATTACATGTGCCGCGTACGCGCTAAAGCTTCTAAAACCTCGCCTCCGCAGAGCTGATCTGACTGCACAATCATCATCCTCATCATCCTCCTCCTCATCGCCTAGCTCCCGGCTGCCCGGCTGGCAGGCCCACCTCCTCCCTGGACACCTCTGCCTCTTTACTTCCAGATCAGCAGAGTTCTGCTGTGGCCGGGAAGGTCGGACCACGGCTACATTTGTCAGGTTGCCTCTGTGCCCACAGGCTCACCAGGGAGCTGACCTCCGGCTCGCCGGCAGCGCTCCGTGGAGTGATTCAGCTTGAAATTAACAATTTTTTTTCCTCAAACTTTTCCCACAGAAAACGAGGTCAAAAGAACAGTTGGAGGTAGCGCTGTGCTCACCGCTCTCTCTCCCTCTCTCGCTCTCTCTCGCCCCCTCACTACCTCCCCCGCACGCTGACTTGCACATGGTCCATGCATCGGCAAACACACACACACACACACACACACACACACACACATGGACATAGACTCTCTGCATATTTCACAGGGGCGAAAAAAAAAGCCTATAGGCCTGGAAAAAATACTGCTCAATTAGTTCCCAGCGGTTCCTCTCTCTCACCTATTGCCGTCGGATCACGTTTTCAACATCGCAAGGAGGTGTGTGCAGCCGACGCATCGCTGCCACATCAAAGAGGCTGCGGCAGAATCAATGGCGTGCACAGCGGAGCCTGGGAGCTCCGCGGCTCTCTGCCGGTCCCAGTGGCTCCTGGAGGAGGCCAGCCCTCAGACGGGTAGGCAGGCGGGCAGGCAGGCGGGCAGGCAGGCAGGCAGGCACAAGGGAAAGAGGGCAAGCATGACTAACGACCACCGCCGACTTTTCTAGATGGATAGGATTCCTATTACCCACTTGAATGAGTTGACATTGTCAGGTCTGGGTGTGGGGGAGAGACACGTGGTTTTTGTGGATGGGGGCTGCAGGGACTGCGTGGAGGAGTGGAGACAGGGATGTGCTTGCGTGATGAATTTCCGTTCAGGAGGAGGACCAATGTAGATGTGGGCAGAGTCATTCGACGAGACACTCCTTATCAGCATCTACTCACCAGCGATAGTTCGCTCAAACGTGTTTTGTGTCCACTTATTGTCCTAACCCAGGGCGACTTTTCGTGAAGCGGGTCCCTGTCCTTCCCAGTCCCACACCACTTATGTGGCACAATGTAAGCGGGCAGCACCGCCCAGGGCATCCCATCTCCAGCAGCGGCCACCTACCGGAGAGGCAGAGAGGTCACTGGAGAAATCACTAGATGGATTCCCCCGTGTGTTTGTGTGTGTGTGTGTGTGTGTGTGTGTGTGTGTGTGTGTGTGTGTGTGTGTGTGTGTGTGTGTGTGTTGTGTTTGTGTGTGTGTGTGTGGTGCCTTGCCTCTCCCCACGCGGCCGGCTGGCGGGGGCAGCTGTGGGGTGACGAGGGCTCGCCGCCTTCCTCGGAGCCCTTCATTAAGATGTAACGGATACAGCTGAATGCCGAGGAGCAGCGGCGCCGACACTGTCGACACGGCAGTCTGAGCGGGGCTGCCGCTGGTTGCCTCTGGCGTCGCCTGCTCACCTCCTCCGCTGCGTCTCCACCCCCTCGGTCCCTTTCCTAGTTCCTAAAGGAACCACCGCATGCCTTCAAAATGAGTTTGGGCTGTAAATTGAATTCCGTCCTCGTGTATTCCTGCAAGAGGGACCTCTAATTAGGAATTTAATTATAGCTAAGAGCAAAACACAGGCAACACACACTCAAAAAATAAAAGAAACCCTCATCTTTAAAACAGCATATTTCCTCTGCAGGACTCACTGTGACTCTGGTGAAAGTTTGCGTGTGTGTGTGTGTGTTGGTGTGTGCGTGCGAGCTTTGAGAAAGTTTTGAGGTGAACTGAAGGTAAGGCGTACAGTACAAACGCTAATCAGAATGCATAAAGCTGTTCCTCCCAGAGTCCTCTTCACTATAGCGTGCTCTAGACATTTGACATGAAAGAGAATGTGCTGCCTCCACTTGGAATGAAGACATCTCTCCTTGTCGGCGTGGTTGTGTAGTAATTAGCAGGGAGATAATCAAAATGCCAGAATTCCTACCTTTCTTCAACAAAACACCTTTTGTTTACCAAAAGAAATATTTATTTCATGGATACACTTCAGCAGTCAGCTTTATCTTTTTTTTTTTCCCTTTGAGCCTGATGCCACTACTGTCCCATCCTTTTTACGAAGGCTACACGCTATCCGACTGGATCTCTCTGCTGCCCAAGCTGCTGGTCTAAGTAGTGCCTCTGGGTGAGTTCCCCCGCCTGGGGCTCTGTCGTCGCTGCAGGCCTGGACTGTCTCCATAGCACCTTCTCTACGCGCCCCGCCTCTCAGGTCCGTGCCCAGCAGGCCAGCCCTCCAGCCGCTATTTGTCACTAGCAGATGCTGGCGGCAGACAGTGTCACCTCTACATCTGGTTGCCGGGGAACAAAACAGGAGCTGGAGCAGGGAAATCGAAGGGGGTGAGTAATACTAGCTGTTCCCAGGGACAAGGGCTGGCCAATCTTCCACAGCAATCAGAGGGAGGGAGAGAGAGAGAGAGAGAGAGAGGGGGTTGATGGAGCTCTGCTTAATGGAGCCCTCCATTTAGATGAGAAGACCACCCTTTCTGAATAGAACATTATGATTGCTTGTTGTGGTTTCGTTGCCTTAACTGCGGCACACAATGTAAAGGGTGGTCTTAAAAGGATACACATGTGAGGACATCATACGAGAAGGTAATGCTCAAAATATAAGATTGTCCTGAAACAAAGTTGCAATTACTAACCAACCCCTAAGGAAACATGTCCTATTATCTAATATCTGTTGACAGCTGCATGTTTTAATCAGTGGAGCTAAATGTCAGTGTGATGACAGCTCAGCAGCCTATGTAGCAGCACAATAGCGTGTGAGGGTCAAGCTGCCATGATGCCATTACACAATCACATAAACAAACCTCTTCAGTGTGTGTGTGTGTGTGTGTGCCTCCATGGCCTATCAGCTCCATTTTGTGGTAAAACACTATGTGTCACCCTCAGCGGTTGCCTTGAAGAGGGGAGGTAGGGATGTAAACAGGCAAAGCACCAATGAAACGGGCATGATTATTTCATAAAGGGAATCATCGGCGCTCTAATATCCTCACTCTCGCTAATGAGGAAGATTAAGAGCTTTGCTCCCTTCTCCTCTCCTTACCGTAGGTATTGTGTGCAAGCAAACGGGGATAGTATAATTAAGATGCTTTTGAATTAGTAATTAATAGGAAGGTCGGCGCACACATAATTCCGTTATTTAATCTATTAAGCCATGGATTTGAGTCAAATCACTCTGCCGTGAAACCGCTTTTGAATTTTAATTTGTCATTTTTCATGCTGTCGTTAGCCTCTACCTCCTTCCCTCGCCTTTCCTGTTCCCGCTCTATCTCTCTCCCCTTGGCTTTTTAATGAACATTTCCAGAGTTGACTTGATGAGGAGTCTGTGCGTCTGCACTTGATTCAGCTGTTTCTCCATCTGGCTGTGCAGCAGCTGTAGGGTATGCCTCACTTTCTTTCCTTCACCCCCACCCTGCCAGTACAAACTGCTTCTTACCGGTCCTTCTGTTTTGCTTCTCTCTCTCTCTAACCTTAACCCCTATTCCTCTAACCCCTCTCACTACTAACTCTAACCCCTCTCCCTAACCCTAACCCCTATTTCTCTAACCCCTCTCACTACTAACTCTAACCCCTCTCCCTAAACCTAACCCATATTTCTCTAACCCCTCTCTCTAACCATATCCCTAACCCTAACATAGAGAGGGGTCTCTCCAACCCCTCTCTCTAACCCTAACCCTAACTCATATTCCTGTAACCCCTCTCTAACCTCCCTCTCTAAACCTAACCCTAACCCCTTTCCCGTGGAGGTTAGCTTAAGCATGTTGTTCAGAGACAGTGAGAATGGTGGTGAACAATTATATCAACCACTGTGACTGTGCTACTATTAGATTTGTATGAGACAGAATGTGTCACACAGGAAGATATTACCCTTAACATGTTCTGTACTGCGTGATTTTTTCATCAATGTATTAAGTTAAATTTACTAGATTGTTATTCATTAGGTACCGTTGTGCCGCGATTGTTTAGATCACAAACTCCCGAAATACCTTCATGCGTTTGTGAAATTGTGCAACCATTCCACCGTTGATGTGATTGTGAGCTGGCAATGAATCATTGTAGAGTTGGGTGAGGCTGCCTCTGCTCTAACGAACACTACAGATGGGTCGACCAGGCGAGGAGGGGCCCGTGAACAGTAAACTCAATGTTTGCCAATTACCTGCCCAGATTAAGCTCCCTCTCTGCTACTTACCGAACACATGTGAACAGGCCGGCACATCTGCTGTGTGGCCCAGCTTTGACTCCGCTCAGACATTTACAGCACACACCGCTAAGAACCAGGCAACCCTCTCCTTAATGCCACCCAAAGTAGAAACGATGAAAGAACCAACTACACAACCATGAAACGTTTTTTTTTTCCTTTTTTCTCTATGCCACAGTAAGTTTGGATTTAGAAAATATGCATTGTTAATGACGCTGACACAAGGTTTTTGAAGATTAGAGCGGCTTTGGCAGGGACACTGATCAAGTGGCCGTACGAGTGCAGTGGGGAGCTGTGCGCCAGTGGACCAGCAGCTGCGACGAAAACCAGTGGCCTGTCAGATCTTAACAGCTCAGCAGATGTTTTCTTATTAATTTCTGATGCACAAATTGCCCCCGTATTTTCTACCCAACAGAACTAATTGTGATGTAGATTTGAGATATAATTCTCTACGCAGAAGCCTTATTTTTAGGAAAGAGATCCTATGATTTGTTAAGCAGGAAGACTTTCATGGAGAGCCATTCCTGCCTTGTGGAAGCTTATTTACCATATCAGCCTCAGGCAAGGCATACTGTTGGAAGTTTGGCCTCCTGTTTTCTAAATAAGCTGCGGGTTGGTTTTCTATGTAACACTTACATAACAGATGTGCTCTGTGCTTCCACACTTAGACAACTATTTTTATATTATTGATGCCAGCTCAATGGCAGTCTTAAAACTTTATATGTAAAGAGCAGAGTTTGTGTCTGCAAGATTTCTTCTGCTGTAAGATACCTTTAAATCAGACCATTAATTCACAGTTTAAAAACCTGGTCAGACACATTCACGCACACGCACACATGCGCGCGCACACACACACACACACACACACACACACACAATGGCTATGTCGTTAATACTGTCTCGTTTTCATGCAGCATTAATAGCTAATTGGCCCTCGAGAGTTACCATCACAACTTCATTCCCTTAAAAACACCTTTAATATTTCATCTGCAGCCTTAAAATATATGGTTATGCCTGGAGCAGTAAAGTTTAAAAGCTGAGAATAGTAAAAAAAAAAATCCGATCAAATATTGTTTGAGTAGACAATGTATTCAGGTCTGCAAGATTTGCTGATGTGGCAGAGTACGTCATGGTAGTTGGATATTTATTAACCCAGGGCTGACTGAAGTCAGCCATTTCAATGACAAGAGCTTACTTTTCGTAGCACACTGCACACTAAATACACACTGTATACAGTTATTATTGTTTTAGCTCCTGTTCTACATAGGTTGAATAAACTATGCTCAACTTACTGTATGCAAACTATGATTTACTTTTTAATGTGCTTTACTTGAGTCATCAACCTCATGCCCGCTAGGGAGGGTGGTGTGCAGACCTACCATTGGCTTCCCAGTCTATGCATGCAGTAATCCACCTCAGTGTCTTTTTTAAAGCGGCTGTAATGTCAGGGAGGCTCTTGTTTGGTGCAGTCAGACAGTAATATGTGGTGACGGGTTCCGACTGAAGCTACCTCATTATATCGCGCTACAAAATACAAGAAATCAACATTAGTGATGCCTGAGAGAGAGAGAGAGAGAGAGAGAGAGAGAGAGAGAGAGAGAGAGAGAGAGAGAGAGAGAGAGAGGCTCTGTCTGCCATAATATCATTGTAATATGTCTATAAATAGAGAATCTCCTGACCATTTCTATTAAGGCGTTTTGCAGGAACAGGACCATCAGCTAAATAAATACGAATGTCTTCATCCGAGTGGGCAGGGTTTTGTAAAGATTCGTCCCTCTGAGTTAGGCTGGCAATGCAAATGGTACTATTTACAGCTGGGGGGACTGTAGGTACAGAATACTGTATTATGTTAAAATGTGTGTCACTGAAAAATGTAACATATCACTTGACAATGGTCTTTCAGCATTGAGGCTGAGAGTGCTGGCTGTAAACCTATTTGGTGCTCCACCGTTGAATGTGGCTGCTATTGTCTCTGGCTCTTTTAAGGCGGTTATGCGTTACAATGCTAAAAGCTGTTATCTAATTACCCTCTAAGTGCTGAGATACAGCTGAAATGTAAGTCAACTGCGCTGTGCTGCGTGAAAAAAACACAAATGCATAGAACTGCAATAGGCTAACTGTTATCCGGGGGGGGGGGCATATGTGAGGGTGTGACCTGGACACCAATTGGTTTGTTTTACTGCTTCTTGCATCTCTCTGTGCACCCAGAAGACCCCGCACCACACACACACACACACACACACACTCTCACTCTCTCTCTCTCTCTCTCTCTCTCTCTCTCTCTCTCTCTCTCTCTCTCTCTCTCTCTCTCTGTCTCTCACACACACACACACTTCTCCTTCGTCTTCTTCTCCTTGGGGTTACACTGCTCGTCTCTAGTGGCAGGGCTCCCTTAAAACCTAACCCACATAGAGCACTGTGCCACCAAGACCTCCACTATCTCTGACAGTAACCTTGAGAAACTAGGACTCCAGGGGAGGGTTTCTGGTCCACTTGATTTGTCTCCTCTATAATAAGACTGCACGCTTTGGCCTCTCCTGAGAGCCTGTCGGGGAGCCGCCAATGCTGAGGCATGCCCCCGAAAAAAGGGCTGCAGAATCAACAGCACTTTTACCAAGAGACAGCGTGCCTTCACGTAAGCTGTGTGCTACGCGAATGTGACGCGAATATCGTCAGGCGACATTGAAACCTTGCGTAGCCACACTTAATGTGCAAGCAACATACCATGCGTATAAATGTATAGTATGGAAGCAGAGAGGACAGTTCTTTCCTGTCAGCAAAAAAAAAAAACTGAGGAGAGGTGGTACATTTTTAATAGAAGGCATAGGACATTGGTGAGGTGCAGGACAGGTTGGAATCGTACTGTACATTAAGTATAGGTCAGTGAAGGGGCCCAGTTACTTCTGGATCCACAGAGTAACTGTAAGAAAGACAGTGAGACCCATTGACGGGTTGTGTATGTGGTTGTGTGGATGCGGTGTTCGTTTTCTTGCCTGCGCTTGTGTGTCTGTGCCGCTTACACTGTGTGTATGTGTACGTGTGTGTGTGTGTGTGTACGTGTGTGTGTGCGTGTGTGTGTGTGTGGGCCATGTACGTGTTTGTGCCCGTCCCTCCTTGTGCATACTGATGCCACCTCTGCTTTGTTCTGTGTTACCCAGTTGCCCCGTGGGCAGCCGCGCTGTCAACCCCCACGTTGCCTGCCATGAAATATTCACTACACCGTGAGTCATGCCTGGACCGGAGGGGGAGCTGTGCTTGACACTCTGGCTCCTAGATCCAACCTCGCTAAAAGGAGTCACTTGTTCCCTTTGATCCCATGCGACCGTTCCTAACGGCCAGCCTCTCTCGCCACCCCACGGCCACTGCAGTTCAGATTCCTCTCCTTCGTCCGTCGCTAGCCTCCCCTCTTAGCTGTTGCCGCGATTCTGTCTTGTGTACCGTAGCTGTTCTTATTGGAGTCCTGAATGTGGCCCCCCACACACATTCTATACGAGGCTGTACAGTCACACGATCATTTGCATTGGAATTGTTTTCAGCCCCGGTGTCTTGTTAAGCTACAAGCTCATCTTGTTGTGAATATGTTAGCTAGCTAAAGGTCTGCCTAAGGAGCCGTTGATAAGTGGAGGGGGTGAGAAGGGCGGGGAGGGGTGGGGGGGGGTGGGGGGTGGGGGGGGTGACACTTGCCCCTGGTCCTTGTTTGTAGAGAAGCCGTAAATTGAAACAGAACCCAAGAATGACTTCCCATTTCGCAACAGTGATTAATCTCACTTTGGGCTTTTTGCACTGGAGCCCCCCCAGTAGGGCGCGTGTTGCAAAGACAGGGCGACTGCTCCCCGCCATTTATTCATTAGAGGCGCCCGCGTGAACGTCCGCGGACACTTTTATTTGGCGGCGGAACAAAAGTGTCGCTCCTTCTTTGGCCTTCATTAAATCAGGTGGAGCGCGGCAGAGGTCGGCCCACAGACCGGTCCCGTCACGTATCGGAAAAGCGCCGCGACCGTGTGTTCTATTAGTCCGACACAAGCTCCTATTGACTATGCAGTTTGAGAGTTATTTACAGTAGGAGGTCATTTGGTGCCACTGCTTTGTTCCCAGCGACCTTAAGTCTGAAGGTTTTTTTAATGGCTGAAGCCACTCGTTGGCTGTTGGCCTTGGGGGGTGTGCACTGTACCTGCTGTGGAAATGAGGTGGCGTCCCTGGAGTGCATTGCTATAATTGGACTGAACTCCTCGCTCTCTCTGACTCATAGGTCCGAAATGAGTCTCCGTCTGTAACAACGATCCTTAAATCTACAAGCACAAGGCAGGCCATCCCCAACGAATTCAGAGTTTCTTTGAGGAATTGAGAAATACATTGGAGGTTGCTTGGAGGACTCGTATTCCATGTCCCAGCAATGTTAGTATCCTATAAACCAACTCTATTTAATGCCAGAGGCTGAGACTGTGGCATTTATTGTTGTATTATACATAGCTGCAGTGTTCCACTCCCGGGAGTGCCTGTACTGCACTGTGTGCTCTATGCACTTTGCTCTCCCTTCTCTCAGCTGGGTACAACTGTAGAAAAGGAAAGACCAGACGGGCTCTGCGGAATGAGATGCTGTTTTCACCGCGGGGGGGGGGGGGGGGGGGGGGGG
>JAVQIZ010200200.1:0-12344 GCA_036023535.2 Galaxias brevipinnis
ATCCTATGCAGGGTCGCGGGGGGGCTGGAGCCTATCCCAGCCGACACAGGGCGAGAGGCGGGGTACACCCTGGACAGGTCGCCAGTCTATCACAGGGCCGACATATAGGGACAGACAACATACAACATACGGTAATACAAACTTCATTAAAGTTTGCAATGGCAAAAACACTGCTTGAAACGAAAGGCACTTGAAATGAAATGGACTGTCTGTGTAATACATGCCTCCATCTTTGGAACAAAAGCATCAATGTCCACTGAAAGTACTTAAGGACTGGAAAGTAACCAAAGCTGCTGGTGGTCCAGTATTCCAGTTCAATGTGCTATACAACAACCAGATTCCTCATGCTTGTGCAGAAGAGACATTCTGGAGAAAGTTTTAGAACAGTTCTTGCATTGGTATTTTTTCACATCCGAATGGGTCTGTAGGTGAGCCCTGAGGTTGGACCTGTCCGCAAAAGCCCTGTTGCAATGGGGACAGGAAAACGGCTTCTCTCCTGTCAAATGAGAAAAGCAAAGCTATTTAAATTGTCATCCAACAAACTGAACATTTATGTGCAAAAAAAATGTATTTGTTGAATAAGTAAGAAATAAGTATTTCTTCCAAATAACTATGGTGTGTTGTATTGTCAAGGGACTAATAGGCCCATGTTTTAGTGTGCCTTGGAAAACTTTGTGGGATAAAGTTTATTTTCTCTAGGTTATGTCAGATGGTAAAGCCTGAGTAAATTATTTGTATAATTTAAACATTACATAGATACGAAACTTCTATAGCAAACCTGATACATGAAGTGTCACCCTACAATAAAGTGGCTTAAATGACAATTTTGTATCTTAAGCTACAAAATTATCACTGCGAACTGCAGAATGACAACGAAGATTGCAACATAGTGTTAGAAATATACAAGGTTTCTATTATCACTTCAGAATCCATTGCATAAGTGACAAAACCTTTCAAACATAAATAACATCAAAGCCACTGCAAGTGTTTCCATATCACCACTGATGTGTTCCCATTAACTTACCGGTGTGCGTTCTTATATGTCCTTGAAGCAACCATGGTCTGGAAAAAGCTTTGCCACATATTTTACAAACACAAGGTAAAGTATGAGTCCTGATGTGCATTTTTAGGGCTCCTAAACTAACGTACTCCTTTTCGCAATATTTACAACTGAAAGATTTCCTCGTTTGGGCGTCGCAGTGCAGTTGTTTATGTTTCAGCAGTCCAGAATAAGTGGAATACGATTTGCTACACAAGCTACATTGGAATTTCTCTGCCTCCCCTCCATGAAGGTCTGTGAGCTTGGTGATCATCCGATCATCTTCGTCACTTCTGGGACTTTCAGACCCGCTGTGGTCTTTGGACGAAGTGTCTGAAAGCGATGAAGGATATCCAGATACGGGAGAGAGGTCACTTGTGAGCGGTGAGAGTGGCAAGTTACTCGTAGTCCATACTGTGATAGGGCATGCTACCGAGCTAAGGATCTCCGATGGAGGGATGACAGGCAAGGGAAGGCCCTTGTAAAGATAAGGGGAAATAAATACTGAAAAGAGAGAAAAATATCATTTAAATGTATCGTTCTGAAAAATAAAATTATAAATAATTAATGGGAAAATCGCATGAGCCCTAAACAGCTTTTTACAAACATTATTTTATCAAAGTGGAAAGTTATACCAACTCCATAATCTTATTAAGTATATGCATTATATAAATGGACTTTTGAAAACTTTACCTGTGGGGCTTTCCAGCTCACTATAATTTGGTTTCTTGGCGGAGTTTATATGTTTCTTCACAAGAAACGAGCGTGGCATCTTGAAAAACAAGTGGAAAACTTTGGAGAGACTTTAAGGTCAAGATAACGGTCCCCGTAGGACGCGACAATTCACTGTTAAATCAGAAATCCCTATTGCATAGTCCAGTGAAGTGTCATCGTGTAGTGCAGCACTCTTGTAACAGTACAGTGGGTTGCAGGAAAGAGCTGTAAATACTCCATATCAGGTGCATGGGAGGAGTCATTCTGGAATAATTTAAGTAGTGGGAGTCTTCAATCCAATTAGAATGCATTTTTCACATATGTAGGTGGAGTTATAACCATCAACTCTGGTAAGACAGGTGTTTCTCTGAGGTCTTGTTGGGAGCTGATAGCTTAGAACTGTTGCATGCAGCAAGCTGCACTACATAATGTACCCCTGTAATGGGTAGGTTTTGGCCTCAGCATGTTATGTTTGCATGGCAAAAAATAAGAAGACTATTATTACATCTGGCAAGTACAATACAGCTGCAGTTCCAGGGAAATATTAATACATTGTCTAACATAAGGACATACAAATGGCATAAGATAAACAGTATTGAATACACGCTAGACATGTCTCCCTTTTACAGTACAACACTCAATGTAAGAAATTCCTTATAAATAATTATTATTACAAGTGTTTTTCCTCAACATGTACAGCTATGTACTGTATAGTTGTTATCAAGGTCAACCTTGCAGCACAATCACGTTTGACTCCAAAAATGGACAGGGAGAGAAAAGGGAAACTTATCAGTCTACGCCCCCTTGTGTTCAACTGACTTGAAGGGGAGAGGTGCATTTGTCCAAAATTATGAGACATGCAAAACAAAGGGAACACTAAATTGGTGGAGCGTTGAACATTCGATTGCCTAGGTCAGCAGATATGAAAATCTCATTATAGGGAAATCATTCAGGTAATTGTGAACAGGTTATCTTATCTAGGAAACATAATGGCAGATGATGAATAGTTTCCCTTAGTGTCTCGCTAAATTATTATAGGAAGGTGGAGTTATCTGTGCATAATAATTACATGAATTGTCAAAGATTTGGGGCTCCTTCAAAGCTATTTTGACATATTGTAATTTTCTAACAAGCACAAGGAAAGCCATGTGGCAGTGGCAGTGCAGAGCAGTGGTGGTAAGCCTTATGCGTCGTCCAAGGTATTACTATGTAATCAATCTTGTGTACTCACTGAGCCTTATAAAGGCGGACCAGATCATGCATCACCAAGTAAATACAGGCTTTTGCCACTTTGTGTGCATTCACGGAGAGTCCCAATATCAAAGTCAGTACGGTTCTCGGCATTTAGATCAAATTGATACTACAGAAACAGAAATAATTGAAATGCTATGTTGATAGCTCAGTGCACAGCATCTAAAACCTAATCTGACAGGTTCAGGGGACTGGCACTGCATGATGTGATTGATATTTCTATAAATACTACGGGCAATTATTTAAAGAGGAACCCAGCAGGACAATAGCTGCTTTAAACGCCATCCGATGTGGCAAGAGCATAGCCTAATCCTATGGGATTGCTGGCAAGCATTGCAAACACATGGTCTCTCTGCCCTACACCTGAGGTTTCCTCGCAGACCACTAAGTAGGCTTAGCTTGATTTACACATATGAAAATGGATATAAATCACATGGTAACTCAACAAAAACGCTAGCACCACACGCCCGTGGGCAGAATGTAATGTCAAGTGCAAAAGCTGTACAGTCAAACAAGGTGTAGGTGGGTCACTGCTGGGAGTATGTGAAGTGTACTGCTGAGCGGTCTTGCTGGAGACTAAGCCCTTAGATCCATTACAGTAGTAGCTGTGCAGTAATTAAGCATGGTTTCATATTCATTCAAGGTAGGACCACTTGTAAGCCACAAACTACAGGTGGCATAAAGAGAGCATTTGGTGTGAAAGTGTCATCAAACATAACTCACACATTACTGATACATTATTCCAATGTGTATTGTCCTACAGAATATCGAAGCAAACAGTGCCCTATAGATGCAGGTTGCTAATTTTGATTGATGGGATGAATATATGAAAATGTCCCAAAACCTTATGAATATTGCCAGTCACAATATTAAATTAGATCACACATTTGTAGGTGTCATGCAAATTCTATATCACCTTACTACATTGGGAGTATAAGCCATTTCGGGTTGCATTGTTGATTACTATATCTGTATTGATTTGCCATGATAATTATTCATTCATTAGCCATTTAAAAGGAATGAGAAGTTTGAGCTCTTTTATTTCTGTAAGTTTTCCTCTTACCTGAAAAATTAGATGATGGTTTGCTGCATGAGAACCGAAAGCTTGTCAATTCACGCACCTGCCATGCAATTCAAACCTGCGCAGCTGTTCAAGCGAAGGCAGTTGGGAGGAATCCCAATGGACGAAACAGCTGTTCGATTTTATTGAAGATCTGCAAGGTGTTGAGATTCTAGGTCTGCTGATTGCCTCCGAGACTATACTTTAAGACAGAATAGACCAGTATTTCAGATTTTGCTAAGGATATTATATGGGCATACTCTTGGTTTTAAAAAAAGAAAAATAAACGTGACTTTGCTATTTACTCTGCTTTTGCAGTTGGTAATGAAATGCACCAGCTGCAGTTTATTTAATAGCATGCTGGGTATTATTTTAAGCGAAACGTAAGATACCGCAGTGCACGTTACAATAATTGGGATCAGAAGCGCTCTTTACTTGCGACAACTATCATTTTGCAGTTTGTGCGCAGAGTAGACATATTCCTGGTCAGGAAAAGTAAATTAATTTAATAGTCTCTGATACGGAGTAGCATAAGTGCTCAGAGAAATTCAAGAACTGACTCGACTGACGTGCGTTGAAACAAATCACATGTGATTTTGAGCCAGTCATTTTGGCACAGGGCGCGATGCAAGGAAGATGTTAAACTGTAGCCAACGTCCTGTCTTCTTGGAGATGTCGACGGAGAGGAATCCCTAAATCGCTGCTTTTTAGGAAATATGGAATTAGCAATTTTTCCATTTGAGTGTGGGATTTTGTTAGATTTTTCAACATTGCTTCAGTGTAGTCCAGTGGATGCCGTGTCGGCTATGGTGCCACAAGTCTACGATGTGATTTCACTATCGAGCCTTTTTTTTAATCGTTGTTTACACTGAATAATCACAATATTTCAAGAGGGATTGGGATTTTAATACCAAAGTAATCAGTTTTCACCATCACCACCTGTTAGGCATCTTAAAAAAACAGGTAAGCTAATCATAGCCAGATATCTTTTTTTTGTCACTTTCTTCATTGGCTACATTTTTGGGATTAGATGATACAATCTTTTAGCCAATATTGTCAAGTGTTGTTACTACCACAATATTAATTACTTTTATGTATGGTGCAGCGTTTTCACGATTGTGTACCTATTATTTAGGAATACTCGTCCACCAATTGATCATGACTGTGGGTGCTTAGATAGGCTTGACAATTTATAACAGCCTTTACGATGAAAGACGATTTCATTACTGCGTGATTTGTAAAGAAATGTCCGGTGGCAGGTACCCGCATATTGCCTCTGAGTTGGAATAGAGGCACCCGCTGTTCCTACAGCTATGCCCTGTCAGACCTCTTTATCCATTGTCATTTCAGCGAGGATAAAGTACAAGCTACCCACCTCCAATAATCTAAACTGTCCTCGTAAATATTCAGTCACGAAGGCCTGTCCCTCGTTGATTTGGCAGTTTTCAATCAGTCAAACTCTGGTAGTATTTCGGGCGATATTGCTGCTATTATTGAACCATCATCATCATTATCATCAAAGAATCGTCCAGCGATGCTAACATAAGGATGACTACTAAGCTGCACCTATAGTCTATGGTGCTAGCAAATAGGTACAGAGAGCTGTGGGTGCCCAAGTGATGTGTGTAATAGATAGGAGCCCTCTAGTGTATCGAAGTGCACATATTTACGTGATAGGCAGGTTTGACATGAAGACTTTTATGACCACTATATTTCCTACCTTGATATACTGAGCATAAAGGAACCCTCTAAAGTTTGTTTAATAATACTTGTTATTATGTAGGATTTAGTATACCAGCAACTCTGTTCATATCACAAGAAGGGATTCTTGATCCCAGATCCCTTCAATGGCCATAGTTCAAGGGCAAGCAATGTGAGGTTCTGGAAGCCTCCATTCTTATGGAATAGAAAGATCTTGAATTGTCATTCACTTTTCTTTATGCTCAGAGCACACACGCCTTGCCTATAGATCTAATGTCATAAATCAACAAGCAGTTAAGCAAAGCAACAAAGGCTTCCCTGGTCTGAAAAGCAGGCTCGAGTGAAGTGTATCATGCTCAGTTGACTCCCACTTGCGAGGCCAACGTGATATACAATGAGTTGGCCGACATAAGAAACAGCTGTGGTAGACAAAACTGTCAGGACCCGACACTGTCCCTTCTCGACAGATTGCTACCTGTATGAGGAGTGCAAACCCACAATGCATTCCTCTCCTGAATTAACTACCAGTGTTTCCAGTGCAACCCAGTGCAAACATCGTCACTTTTAGAAAGCTGACTATAGATTACTTTTCATAAAAATGACCCACTCGAGATACATTATCCTAGAGCCTCTTTCAGTGTGTGTACTATCAGCAATTGTGTATGTGAGCACATTCAAATTGTTGTTGCTCACGCTAGAATAGTGAATGGGACCAATAGTTACATCTATAGCGCTATGACGATTACTGCTCAGAAGAAAATGACTATTTTTCTATTGGTTTAAATTACCTTTTGACTGCAGCAGAAGGGCCTGTGTGAGATGCTGTTTGCCCTGCTCGTCCTTATATGTGGCAGTGTAGTTGGAAACAGTACAGAGATATTGGCTCAAGCAAATTGAAAGCCCCACAGAATGCAATAAGGGTCATGGCACAGTATATGCTATTCACCCACGACCTGTACTCATGCAGACGGCACACCACAATTTGAATGCTTTTTATACCCGCGATGAATTCAGTTATTTTGATGAAAAGAACCATACGGGTATGAAGAGCGCTGAACAAGAGCACTGTAATAGAGCTGCTGTTCTACCACTTTTCTTAGATGAAACCGTATCTGGGCAAATTAGACTGGAGTCGACAGTATGTCAAGGTGAAGTAGCCTGGAGTGTCTTCATCCCCATCCTAGCCCCAGAGCTGGTCGCTGAGGAGAAGACTATCACACCTCTTTGTGTGTTGCCTTTGTCTTTGTGCAGATTTGATTAACCGGCCGTATGAATTGCCCCAAATGTTGACCGCAATTGTTTGAGAAGCCAAACGTCCCACCATTCCGGATGAATAAACAATAGAAGAAACAACAGAGATTTCAGACACTTCAGTTAGCTAGACACAAAGTGTTATCTGTTTTTGCCACAGAGTCACTGTTGTGCAAAGGAAAAAAAAACATGGTTGTCCTCTGGCCTCGAAGAGACTAATGACTAATCAAGCGAGTACACATCTACTCTGATGGTGAGAGAGAGTGAGACACACCACTCATTTATATGCCACTCATACACACAAGCTTATCTGATTGAAAGGTCTAACAGAGACCGCAGCAGAAAAAACCTATAGGTGGCTGGGGCTGAATGCAGAGGCAACATGAAGCACTATGGAGTCATGCTTCTTAAATTTGCCTAACTTTGAAGTAATAAAAGGTATCAACAAATGATCCAATGACTGATGAGCTTTTGATCTTTCCTCTATGGATTTCTGTCCTTGGGCTAGCAGTACTTTCTGGATGTTATACAGCCCATGCAAGACAATTTTAGGTCAGGCCTGATGAATGTGGTTCTGCTGCTTATTCTAAAGCACTGCTTCAGTGACAACTGACTACGATAACAGCCTGCTGTTTTTTTCCTTTCTCAACCTTGTTGGCCAATTGCTTTTCCACTGTAAACTGTGTAAGTCCACATTTGCAAGTAAAATATTCTGCCATGTAAACAGTTCCCCACTGCAATTAGGTTAACCTAGTTCCTTCGCACTTTCTTAGTTTGGCCATAATTTTGAAAAACATAACACTCAACACACAACAGTTATAGAATTGACTTTACCAAACTGTTTTCAGATTGTTTATTTTTATTGTATTGTAATAATGCTCTGCAGCACAGTTTATGGGTGTGTGCTTTAATCTCTCGGACAGTTTCAAGGGGTGATATTTTACAGGAATTAAAGTACCCAATCAATGTGTTCAACTCGTGGGAAGGAGCAATTAATAGCGGATAGCAACTCCTCAAAATTACGCAATTCCTCTGGAAGATGCGACAGATGCACTTAAAGAAAGCTCTGTCAGATTTCTCTCAGACCAAATTAGGAATTAGGGCACCCCCTTCCCCTTTCAATCCCTCATTACAAAATCCCTTTTAAGGCCATTATTTTGGAAATGCACTCTAGATCTGTTACAGGAGATAGTAATTTACATATAGTATCCCCAAGCCTTTTAAATCTGAGTTCCATTTCCCCCCACTTTATTTTTCCGTAATGAATTGGCTATCTCTGGTGACAAGGAAACTCAGTTTCAATCAAGTCTTCCCTTACAGGAATACGCTGGGCCTGTTCATTTTTCATGTATTCCACTCACAGCATGGTGTCATTTCCCAGCCCCAACATCCCCTATGTAGTTTGTTGCATTGCTGAACATGGCAATGTGTAACATGTATATCCTGCTGTTTTTCTTTATATCGGTGACAACGAATAGGAGGAGTGAACATTAGCATTATTCAAGGTATCGTAAAGACCCTGAATACAATGCTGCTAATTGAGGAATCCATGTATGTGGTTACATGCTTCATTTACCCAATAATGTAGCCTATAGGCATTGCATCAATGAAGTGTATGTTAATCAAACACTGTTAATTGATTCTAATTAGGAAACCAGCTGGATAATCAAGAGACCCACTGGAGGGAGCCAATTGACCTCTAAATAATAATTTACACTAGCTTAACTATAGTACAGTGTTTTACCACATTACTGGGCTATATCCCTTTGTAACAGTTTCTAATATTATGCAAAGCATTAAGCAACATTTACTAGTCTGACCGTACACAGAAACACACTCAATTGCAGAAGTGGCATTTGAAAGATACAATTAACCCTTACAGTATAGAATAAGACGCCCTTCATGAACACTGTGTCTAATTGGTTCTTTGAGAGGAGCCTGTGCAAAGCGTTTTCTAATTCAAGTGTACAGTGGATCTTTCTGTCTTGCAATTTGCCTGCTGACAGTGTGTAGATAACAGAAGACTTTAGGCGCTGTTTAGAATTGTTTGTAATAAAACTGAATGACAAGGAGTAGGGCTCGGAGTGCAAGTGATGACAGTATTCTTCGTCAGCAATTAGAAAGTGTCAGTTCTCTGTAAGACAAAAATTAGCGCTCATTATATTTTCACACCAGTTTTTGGTACATTTTGTGTCATCTGTTGTGTTAAAGATTGGATTGTAGTTTTGAACCATACAGTCCTAATGTAACAAAAATGTAACTGTAGTTTAAAGTAGTACAACTGCATTTGCTGCTCCACACCTAAAGACAGCTACATGTCCTATCCAGCAGGCAATAACGCTATCCATCATTCTTCAGTATATGGGCGACAGCTGTCCCCTGGTTTTAGGGATTGAGATGTCAACATTGCAATTTACCTGCTTCCTTCATAGTCCCCTTCCATTGTGTCAGAGAGAGAAGCGCCGTTGGAGAAACACTGCTCTGTGAATTGGTTTTCTGGGAGAATATCTGATAGCGTTGCTTGGAGTTGCGCTGACTCGACTAAATGGCACAAAAGGTTATATCTTGGATCCTCACTTGAAAACGGAACAGTTTGCTCTTGCCAGAATGTTCTAGAACTTTGGTACCTGCCAGGAGGAAGGGCTCGTGTTGAAGCCGCGAGCATATGCCTTAAAATACTCCATTCTGAACTCAACATGTGAAAGCTCTGCGTCGGTCAGGCAGATTTGGCTGTCTCTAGATGCAGGGAAATGGAAAATAGTGTTTAAAATGCAATATCGAAAGATTTACATACATAACTGGAAACGTTGTTTCAAATGCAAACGAGTAGACGATATCATAGGAGGATCATAGACGCAACGCTTGCCACTGTGTCTCGACAAATAGGCAGCACCATGTCAACAAAGGCATGCTAACGAGGCAAATCTCTCAAGAGGTTTCCATTGCAAGACAACAAAACACCTTGGCAGATTAATTTGTGCTTGGCAAACAAAAGAATAGGAAACAGAAGAATGCAAGCTAATTGCCTTTTGGCATTCATACTGTACACGAGGACCTACAGGTCCTTCTTTTTGAAATGGTTAGAGGGGATAAGTGTGCAGAAAAAACCCAACTGCCATCTGACATTAAACACGTCTCATTGACTTGCTGCCTATGATCTTTGCTTTCTAAAGATTGAAACGCTTTTTTCATTGAATATAAAAATTTGCCTCGTTGGTAGGCTGACGGTGTAAATACCTTTTCAAAATTCAACCATCGAGCAACAGTCATTGTTGAACTGAGTTGCCACCATAGCCTAGTCTAAAGCATTGTTGTTCCATCTTTTTTTCAGATCTCCATGGATCTGTCACTGATTTAGCTCTTGGATCTGCTCTTCAACGGCCAATGAGACGGGGATAAAACCTCTGCGAAATCTTAGTACCCGCGGAGCAGCTATCTTCAACAGAGGCGGATTGCCCTGCTACAGGACAGACAGTTCCACCTAGCATCAACCCCAGGGGAGCGGCGGTACTCTCCCATAGTCCTGACAGCCATGATCAGGGAAGTCCCTCGTCCTCCATTAGGAACAGGGCTTATCTCTCTGCTAGATGGCTAGACCTCTCCAAACGAAGAGCAGGGGGCCGATCCACTGAGGTGAGGTATTCCACACACGGCAAAATGTAGAGACTAGAGAACAAGTAATGCCATGTTGTTTGCCGTCCCATTCATGTACGGGAAACAGGTTTTAGAACACACTTCTTTTTACGTAGTATCTCCGGAATGGGAGCTCAGCATATCCATGACCTCCCTCACATTATAACGATGCATAGTGAATGTTCAGATTCCGGGGTCTATTCCCCAACCGTGCTCTGTACTGCTGTTGCTACTGCCATGACTCGGTCTTAACTGCTCTGCCTAGTGTGCCTCACAGTTTGAATGGCTCCACTGACAAGGTAGCACACAAAGTTACACAGTTCAGTTCTTGGTGCAATGGGTTCTATATTGAAACATTTATTAAGATACTTGCGCTTTCACCTTGGCTAATGCATAATGTATTATTTCTCGATAATATGACCAGACCGCCTAATGGGTTATGAACAGAATTGGAAAGGGATACATTGATATAAAAATGACTGTTCTTGATGCATGCCTAGAGCTTTTTGTATTAAAATGTACTAAATTTAAATTAGCCATGAAGTAAAAGTGTTTTGTTCTATTTTGCCTTCATTTCAGGGCAGTTTCCCTCACTGCACAGTAGCACATGGATTTCAAGACTTCAAATGAAGAGGTATGAATGAATAGATCAAATCTATCATTTTGGAGGGATAAAAGAAACAAATCGTCTTGTTATGGCATTGCCATGGGGTATTATGCCTTTACAGCACATAACTAAGCGCTGACGTGGGCTGACCTTTGAACCATATCGAGTGTCATTGGATTGAGCTGTCAGTGAATGTGTCTGGTACAAGAGGGTACGTCCTGTGTTGCAGATCTGGCACCCGCTCTGTGCGTTGTTGAATGTACACAGTATCTGATTGGAGTTGATGATGGAAATAATAATGGAAGGGATTAGAAAGGGAGATTGTAGTGATGAGACAGAAAATGGGATCAGAGATAAGGCTAATTACATACATGCACTACAGCAGGTCAGGCAATGCTTAGCGACGCGGGGCTGCCTCTGACCCAGCAATATAGCGGCACTACGGGACACGCAGTGCATGGCTAATGGCCGTGCCCAACTCTCTCCCACACACACACACAGGCACCCATACACACACACGCACACACGCACACACGCACACACACACACAGACAAATGTCTTCGAATAGTGAGTGTGAATTAATGTTGCTCTCGCTTCATTGCTCTGGGTGCAGCTGTGGGCACCAAGCACATACTCACTTAACTGAAAAGGATTTCTTTACACTGATTAACAAAAGGATGTCTTTTATACTGCGTTGATCATAATGAATTCCGTGCACAGAGCCAAATACAAGTAAACGTCAAGTTGTGCCCGCTATTGAGATGTTCCAACTAATAGTACCTCACAGACCTCCTTGTTAAGTGATGACTAATATGTTCAGGGTGACTGTGTCATCAAGGATGCTGACATTGGTGCATTTTTTTTTCTCCATTTGTAATCTTGTCAGGTAAGGCTTCTTTTATTTAGACCTTACTCAAGTCCCAAGGACAAGCCAGGCATTCCAATTAGCCAGTGAAGAAACGGCAGAGCAGAATGCAAATTTATGCGGATTAGCATGTTTTGAATGGATAATGAGAGATGTGCATTCCATAGCTTGCTTAGCCATGAGAGAATGCATGGAACCCTTATGTGTGTTTTTTTTATTTAT
>JAVQIZ010200247.1:0-18371 GCA_036023535.2 Galaxias brevipinnis
TATCTGTAGCAACATATACATTATTTTTCGCAGACAAAGAAGTAAACTAATGTCAAAGTTGGCCATAGGAGGTTAGAGCTCTTTGAAGACACCGCTTTGCCACACCAAAGTATCAACTCGGTAAAATTAAAAACCTTTATTCGACACTAAAACTGTCACTTTTAGATCAACTGAAAATGTATTAATTTGTTTTTATTAATAAACGTGTAGTAAGTAACACAAGTTTGGAGCATTCACTGTTTAATCACTGGATAAAAAAAAAAACTGAAAACACGTTTGTCCTGTCTACTAAGGCGGTCAGTCCAGTCAATGGAAGCATCACATCTGAATTTCACAGGGAAATGCATTTTCTAGTTTTATTTTCTTGTCATGAGAAAATCGTATCGAAATGTGAGTTTAGGAATGTAACGATACTTTGTGAGACAGTTACATTGCCATGCAAATATGACTATTCAGTCCATAAGCTAAACGTTGGCTCGTTCACTAGGCTAACGATTTTATGTATATACTTCGTGTTGTGATATCTCAGTACTAGTTATATATGATCATGATGACTTTAACTATGACAGACTCATGTAAAATGCTGATTCATAAATGGGTAGTTGTTGCTGATCGTGAGAAAATCCTATCGCAAATCCAGGATTGTGAATCGTATCGAATCGTGAGTTGAGTGTAGTGTTACATCACTAGTATGGTAAATGGTAAATGGACTGCATTTATATAGCGCTTTTCAACCGGAATGGAACCAAAGCGCTTTACAATGTTGCCTCTAATTCACCCATTCACTCACACACTCACACACCAATGATGGCGGAGCTACCATGCAAGGCGCTTCACGTCTCTACATCGGGAGCACCTCAGGGTTCAGTGTCCTGCTCAAGGACAACTTCGACACATGGACAGGAGGAGCTGGGAATCGAACCGCCAACCTTAGGGTCAGTGGACGACCCACTCTACCCCCTAAGCCACAGCCGCCCCACATATTCCTAGAATAAATGTATGATGTTGAACAGAAAGTTAGAGGCTTGATGCTGGCTTTACATTCAATATGGCAAAGAAACTTTGCAGAGGTCTTTGAACAGACTAAAGCCTGTAAACTCACACTAAGGTCTGTAAAATTAGACTATGTTAGATGTTTTATACCTCAGATGATTAAAAACAATGTGGCATGATGTATGGGCTATATAATGCCTTGTTCAAAGAACCAATTTAACATTGTCAGGATTGTCCATTTTTTTAATTTATTTTTTGGGCAGTTTTTTCTTGACCAAGAAGGATGTAAGAAAAGGTTTACAAGAAGTGGCCATTGATAAAACTATTCATGTAGCCTCTTAATTCCATTTGATTCACATTCACTTTGCATCAAGTTCAAGAAACATAGGCCTATTTCTTTAACAGTTTAAGGAAAACCACTATTAGGCACACATGGTAAAACCTGGTCTGGCTAATTCAGATTCCTTGTTTCTTGATAAGAAATTACCTGCTAAATAGTATCACAATACACAATGATTTTCAGAAACTTTCAAATATTTTGATTCCACCTGTATTCTTTTAAAAAGGGTTTGACAATAAGTGGAAAGATTAAGTGCATACTTTCAAAGAACAATAGGTCATACCTCAGATTGAGTACGCTGAAGCAGCCCTTGTAAATTAAATTTAACCTTACTTCACTATTCCAAAAAAAGATCATATTGTTTACACTGCTTAGCCAAAATGATCTATGACCTTGAATCAAGCACTTCTAACCTAGTTAAATATTCCACATGGATCACAGAACTGTGGAAATCTGTGGGCAACAGAATAAGAATACAGTTCAGCACCAGAATATGGACAGGAATTATTGTGGCAAAGGGCAACCAGACAGGATTAAAGAGTGTGGGAGAAAATACAGAGCCCTTATGTTCTGTCATTATCCATTTGGAACCTGTAGTTTTCCATGAAAATACATGTAAAGCACAGCTTCAAAACATTTACAATAAATAGTACATAACAACAAACTCCTGTTGGCCAACCAACAACTATCACCTGACTATTGCTACTTGGAAACGATTTGTTTGTATAGCTTTTTTTCCCCCCACGTTCACAAACATTCTTCTTCTTAGGAAGTGTATTTCCTTCAAGCGTGTCTTTCCAAAAGCAAATTTCTAAAGATATGAGGTCAACAGGAAGGCTAGTAAAAGACTTAGTAATAGCTTTTTTTGCCTTTATTTTAGCATACTGAAATAGTCAGTTAATCTTATTTTACAAAGAGGGAACATCTGTTCTGTGTTCATTGAACATGTAATATGCGCTTTACTTGAAAGTGAAAGAACTGAAATACTTCAATACCAACCATAGGTCCTGAGAGAACAGAGCTTTAATACTTCAAAGAATTATCAAATATTCAGTCCGTGAAAGTGGTGGAAAAATAGAAATATTTGATGAAATACAAATTTCCATTATTCATGTCGTATACATTAATGCATAACTAACATGTTTGAATCAGCCCTAGCCTGACAAAACATACATCGGAAGGCCCTATAAAAGTCAAAAAAAAAGAGAAAGGAAATCCCATCCATACACATATAATACAATTACATGTGAAAGGGATTAAAATAATAATACAAAACCTCAAGTTTTATCTGTTATAGAATGTTGCAATAAACAGGCATATGCATACACCGAAACATGATTTCACTGTGGTCAGAACATTCATCAGGATTCAATAGGTAAAAATAGAGCAATTATGACATCACTGATCACAATTATGGCTGCAGACTATTCATATGCTCTGCAATGAATGTTAAATCACTGCATTGGAGAATCGGCCTTTTAATTGTCTGTTGGCCTGTTGTGATGGTACATCTATTTACAGCTTGCCAATTTTTTTTTACTATTTAATAAAGTTCTTTGAATAAGCTTGGTAAGTCTAGCATCTTCAAATCTGCAATGTACTGTATGAGCCCCAAAATAACAGGCCCCAGAGAAAAACATCTTCACAGTCCTTCGTACAGTAACTAAACAGACTACTAGAACTAAACTACTAAATAAGTATGCAAATATGAGGTTCATCCTGATGTTAACTCAGATTTGGTGAAGGAAAGGGGAAAACATGTTTGCTTTATTTCCCCCTGGATTACAAAAGCATCTCTGTGTAGACAGCTGAAAGTGTTCACTTTTTAAAAAAGGTAAAAGCAAGAGAGAAACCTGTTGTTTTAAACCACCTTTAGAATTATTTCCTCAAAGTCACTGTATGTAGCTTTTTGGTATGAACATATTTTCAATACATTTCTTCTGATTACACATTGTAATGTCTATAGGAGAATGAAGAAATCGCGGTTCAGATCAGCCCTCTTGAAGCCTCAATATTTAAAACTGATTTTGTCTGCTGCCGGGTACTATCTCCACCAAAACTGTGAATTGCTTTACAGCGCAAGGAAGTGTGTCACTTAATGAGGAAAAGATGTATTGGTAGTGTTCCTTTAATTGTGTGCTTTCCTAAATTACAATTCTTTCCCAAAGCAATTAGATAAAGGGTCAAATGAGAGTAGGACAAGCGCACAGGTTTTGATCTTTGATCTTTGAGCATTTGATACACTTTTTATCGGTGAAATACCGGCAATGATCTATCTACAGACGGGTGACAAAGGAAAGCCCTAAATAAAAGAGTGGAGAACTAAAACGAATGCAGATGCCTCCACACAGGTGCGCTGCATGGTAAAATTAAGCAATTAACATGCGATCATAGTCTGTGGCATGTATAGAAATGCCGAGCAGGTCCAGTTGATTCAGATTTTGTATCAAAATGGCAAGAGGAAAAGACCTAAGTGACTTTGAAAGAGGGTTAATTGTTAGAGCATGGATGGCAGGAGCTTCAGTCACAAAGACTGTTCAACTGGCTTATTTCAACATGAACAGTGACTAAAGTGAAATCTGCATTAAGATCTATGGGAACAATATTAGGGTCGGAAATTGTGCTCAACAGTGCATTAGTGCGATATGTAAGAAAAAGCAAGAGCAATTTTTCCTCAGGTGACTGGGAATGTCAGCAAGAACAGTCCGTCAACAATTACATAGAGAGGGATATTATAGTAGGGTTGCCGTGTATGAACCCCTCATTACAAAGATGAATGCACATTTGAGAGTTCAGTGGTGCAAAAACCATAGGCACAGGTCTAGAGAGATGTAGAAAAAAGTGTTATGGTCAGATGAGTCATCCTCCACCATATACTTGACAAGTGGGCGAATGCATGTTTGGCATACAACAAGAGAACGGTACAGGCCTGAGTGCTTGACCCCTTCAGTGAGGGTCTCCAGTGGCTCTGTTATGCTGTTTGGAGCATTTTGCTGGCATGGTTTGGGTCAACTTGTCCCCTTAGAGGGAAAGGTCCCTGCAAATCAATACGAAGTTGTTCTGAGTGATCACCTTAATCCTGATGGAAGTGGTCTCTTCCAGGATGACAATGTCCCCATCCATAGGGCATGAGGGGTCACTGAATGGTTTGATGAGTATGAAAATTATGTGAATCATATGCTACAGCCTTCCCAGTCACCAGATCTCAACCCAATTGAACACCTAGGGATTTTGGACCTGTGTGTGACAGCGCTTTCCGCCACTATCACAAAACACCAAATGAGGTGGAATAATTGTCAATGCCATGGCGCATTGAAGCTGTTCTGATGGCACGTGGTGGCCCAGCACCTTACTTATACTATATGTATACTACATGTTTGTTTTTCCTTTAATTTGTCACCTGTCTGTAATGCTCTGAGAATGCTGTGCTAAAATAAAAATGTTGTACTGGAAAAAA
Source organism: Galaxias brevipinnis (assembly GCA_036023535.2). Classification (NCBI taxonomy): domain Eukaryota; kingdom Metazoa; phylum Chordata; class Actinopteri; order Galaxiiformes; family Galaxiidae; genus Galaxias; species Galaxias brevipinnis. The sequence goes on from JAVQIZ010200247.1 coordinate 4,791, forward strand.
AGTAAATTTCACAGAAACTTTGCAATCAAAGACATCTCAAATGTTGCCAATAACTCCCTTGACTGAGTGACACGTCTGCCGGCAAAACCAAGAACTTTTCAGAGAAAGTGTCATACCTAACTTAACATTGTCCGTAAATAAGGCCAGAAAATAAAGGACATTACAAACGAGCACAGACCCGGTCTAGTAGCTCAAGCAGGTCTTTGGTGAAATACCATGATAATGTCCCAATTTCTTGAAACAACAACTTCAATTAGCTACATTGTCACCAAATGAAAAGCCTAAAGCAGTGATGGAAATCTGGTCAAAATTCCAATAAAGGAGTGGACAAAAATACAGCTAATCATTATAAAAGTTAAGCTATCTTGAGATTGGATCTCAGTAATTGGAACAGATTGTGACCAAAAATACTATACACTAATTGTCAATCCTGTTTCTCAATTCCTTTTTCATACATTTGAGGGTGGAAAAACCTTAATGTAAAATGGGTTTAGTAGTTAAAGTTTTTATTCCTCTTGATGAACAAAAAATGATTTACTTTAAGCATATTGTGCTAAGGCTGCCTGTGTGGCACTTAATATTAACTTTACATTTTACCTGAGGAAACAGATGCACTTGTGTTGGGTTAATGCAGCGTACATGTCTTTTTTGATCTCTGTAATGACTTCAGTCCTAACAAATAAACACAAATTCATGGACTGTCTGTCAACATGTTACAACATTGTTTGCAATATGTAACTTAAAAAAGCAAAATCTTGACTGATGGTGACATCGATCCGTGGAGTCGATAGACTGAACCTACTGATTCTGTGGAATCTAGACCAATTAATATTCTATGCCAATAAACCCACAGTTAATCTAAATTAAATTAATTAAAACATGTCTAGTTCTTAAAAAGATATTTGTGTGTGCACATGGAATCAAAAGGCTTTGAGATTTTACGTGGCTCATTTGTCCCCTTTGTTTAGTTTTTTTCTTGTAAAGTGCTGCCTGTCTGATGCAAATCTTTATCAAATATATATGTTCATATACATAAACAGCCGGATACTTTTCCTAGATCATTGCTGGGGTTAAAAAACAGTGTAATGTCAGCAGACATCTAGAATTTACATTGATTGGTTCAACATGGATAAATTGTTTCTTGAAAACAGTTGGGAGCACAACTATAAGCCAACCGGCAAAACAGAAGAAAAGCCTGCTAAGACCAATAAGGTCCCTTTTAGAGTTAAACACTTTGAAACAAGGCAGTAATATATACAAAGACTAACAGATAAAAAAAATATGCAGAAGATATACAATCAGTTCACATAGGATATAAGGAAAACAATATATAAATAACAGTATGTACAAATCTAAGTTCTAAAAAAGGTGTCTTCACTAACTCCCTTACAAGATGCAATCTTTATGCAGTTAATGAAAACAGCCAAATGTCTGCAGAACTCAAAGTAAGGTGCCTACCATAGGAACCGCTTCATGACTTGCTCCCACTTCCATGCTCGATAGCTTTCTACATGTCTGTGTGCCATGGAGTATAGTCTTGCTTTCTTTGGGTGACAGGTATATCCACTTTCTGTCATTCCATCTGTAGAAAGACTGGAGACGGTCCACTCGATAGAGAGCAAAGTTTTCATAGTTTTAGCCACAGTACAGAATGGCCTAGCATGTTGGGAGTCCCAGTCTGGTATGTATGCCCAAGTAAGATTGTCTACTGTTGGGTCAAGGGTCTTATGGCTTCTGGGGCCCAGGGGACAACACTATCGGGGTGGAAAGCCCATCCACACTCAGCGCTGGGATGTGTATCTGGTTGTTGCTATTGGTGGGAAACTGAGAAGGACACGAGGAGCAGAGGGGTCAAATTAATTAGACCAAGAACCACACTATTAATTTCAAAAACAAAAAATGCAAATATAGTGATATTGTCTAGTTTGAGGCCAAAATAGTGCCTGGGAAATATGAGCAACTTAATGATAAAACTGCTGGTTCCTATTCACTGCCAATGTAATCTTGAAAAATATCCAAAACCAGAATCTGTGGAGTTGATCGTGGCTTATGCACCTCGAAATTTGGGAAAGATTTAGATATGGTGTGATTCAACTGTTACTGCGTTCATATACTAGGTTTTTCTGGAAATGTTTTTTTTTTTCTTTTCAAGCTCCCTAGCTTGGTTATGGGTATGCATGATCTATCCCATAGTGTAACTGCCCATGGCTTACAAAAAGTGAGTGCGCTCTGATAACTTTTCTGGAATTAGTAGACATTTTTAAAAGTATTAAAGGATTGCAAAGAAAAAGCAAACCATATGTGCCTACAGGTTTTTTATACATCGATGAAAAGAATAAAGGTGAAAGACGCTGCTGTTGCAATTTAATTGCTAAACTGTAGAGGGTGACAACATTCTAATATACTGCGATCATACTGGCGCTAAATAGCAGTGTACTGTCTAGTATTGTGACTTTTTCTGCATGATTTCTGTGCTACATTTCTCTAGGAAAGGTAGATGTAGGAGAAGAATTAGAAGGTAGCAATAAGAGTTGGCTGTAGGTTGTAGATGATCAGAAAATCCTAATACTACATATAGTAGCGAGAACACTACCAAAGACGATAAGATTAATCTAAGAGACGTTTTACAATTCCACCTATATCATGCAATTATCCAAAGCTGTAATGTATGTCTGTAAAAAAAGTATCATCAGGCATTGTTCCTTTGTGGATCTTATGTATTCTATGTTGTAGACACAGTATCTACTGTGTACAATACATGAGTGAAGGGATAGGAGGAAGGACCCATCTTTGCCACATACTAATACATTATTGTAAATATACAATGTTAGTTGTATCACTGAGTGGGGTTAGGAGGGACGGATCTGTGCCACACACTAACACAGTCTATTAAATAAACTATGGAAGTTCACATATACAGAGTAGCCATGTTCCAAATCAAGAGTGAATGGCATATGTGTTGCTATAGATCCCCCATAACGTCAACCAGATGGGGTTGGTGTGTGCCAGGCTCACACGTGGGCGGTTGTAAAGGTACAAGGAGAATGGGGGAAGGTTGTGTTAACATGCATGTGTGAATGATGCATAGCACGGATTTTGGTAGTAAAACAAGGTTACCTGGAATGAGAGCTTGGCTGGGGAACGAGGAGCAATGGGGCTCAGGGTACTCCAAAAGTGGATGGTGGAGGGTAAAGGACTGGGGGTCAGCAGTACTGGGGTCTTGAAAAAGAGCAGTATGTTTCCGATTAGAATATCATATGTAGTATGTACAACATTGAAATGAAAATGAAAGAATAATATAACAATTCCAAAGACATTAAAGCGGTAGTTCCCCCATTTTCAACTTTTTGATATGTTTTACATCATATACCAATGTTCTATTTTACATTAGTATTGTCGTGTATTGTTACACAATCAAACAGTAGAATGTAAAACTATTCGAAAAAATTCCCCCCTATTGCGTCATAGGGGGTAATTTTTTTTTAACTACAGCCGTTTCCAGCCAGGGGGAGGTCTTTCCTGGTTCTAAGAGTGATGTACAACCAAAGGCTGGTGGTGCATTTGTGGGTATTGTCAAGGGGAAAAAAGTCTGCAACTCCGATTCTGCTCCACTAGTAGTATTTATTGACGCATATAAAAAAAAACGACGTTTCGACCAAATCGGTCTTCGTCAGGTCATAATGAAGAATGAATTAAGACCTGATGAAGACCGATTTGGTCTAATTTGATATCAAATTAATTAGTTAGCCTTGATGATAAGATGCCAGTAAGTCTGGTATCCGGACAGAATTTAGATTACGTTCAGCTGACTCAAAACCTACCAGAGCATGTGAGGTGATGACTGTAGGTGTGAGGGTATTGGCTGAGCTTCCTGTAGCCAATAGACTGTTGACGGCAGCATTGACCTTGTCCAATGACAAGCCAGGAGCCAGCAGACATGAGGAGGAGGGAAGCTCCAGACCACGAGGCTTTTTGGCCTTGGAAGGTTGAACTTCCGGGGTAAAGGCTACAGGCAGTGCTGGGGTCAGTGAGTTCTCTGAGTGAGTTTCATAACATTTGGGTAGATAAAAAAGAAAGGAAAGGTGTAAGAAAGTAACGTGTTAATTTTTGTGTTACTTGTGCAGTTTTAAGAAACATTTATATGGCGAAAATATGTTGTATTTCCGCTGTTTGGAAAGCGTGTAGAAGAAACAATGGCCAAGAACAGCATCTAAATGAAACTCCTTGTATTTTTACCTGGTAGGTTAACCCTTTCCTTGTCCTCCCTTTTACCCTCCCCACCTAGTTGTCCCCATGGGGTCAGACAAGAAGGGTGGTGATCTAAAGACAGCAAAGAGCCTGGTTGTCTTGATCCTTTGTCAGGCTCTAGCAGCTGGGACATACAGAAGAGACGAGCAAAGGCATTTATTTAGAACCTATAATCAAAATATAAAATTCACCAGGATTAAAAAACAAAGGTAATACAAGAATAACAATAATTGAGTAAAGATTAAAAGACATCTAAGAAACTTTGTGTGTTTTGCAGACTAAGCCTAAATAGATTTTTTTTAAAAGCTACAGGAGGCAGAATCACTTGTGTTTATTGTTATTAAAGGATAATTGGAATTGCAATACATACATTCAAATCTGTCCAGTTTTTCTGGATACAGGGGTAGGTCAGCTGAATAGAATACTGGTTGCTAATCCAAAACATCTTATCTTACCTCTATCTTTTTCTCCAATGGGGTAATTTCCAGTAGGTTATTATTAGAAGACAGCTCCTCCTTGAAAGATGGAGCAGCAGAAGCACAGAAGGAGCAGGCGGGTTGAGGACAACAAAGACAGGAGAATGGTTATGTGGGCTGTTAACCCCTAGACAATCCCCCTGGGAGCCTACTGATGGCTCCAAAAAAGCAAGACCACCAGCCAGAGCCCCACCAAAACCAAGTGGAATAAGTGGGGTAAGAGAAGTGGGGTCAGATATAGTAAGGTAGATTTGAGGAAGGTAATTTAAAGCAGGTGGCTTCTAGAGGAAAAACAAAACATTAAAAGTATCCCCTTAGGAGTATGGAACCATGTTTTTTTTAAGTGGGCAGAAACCGGAGTACACAAACCCACACAAACACAGGGAGAACATGCAAATTCCTCCCAGAAAGGCCCTTGGGTCAGCTGGGGTTCAATCCAAGGACCTTCTTGCTGTGAGATAACAGTGCTAACCACTAAGCCACCGTGCTGCCCAAATGCAAAGTTAATAGAATATATCCTGTTGGAGCCATAATATGATTTTGTTTATCAATAAGTATACTTGTTTTACCAAAAAAAAAAAAAAAATCTTCATCTTTCATTGATACATCACCCTGGAATTCTGTACATTATTACCCTGGGACCTTGGAATGTGAGTCGAGAGCCCCCTCCGACTTGCATGGTTGCTAATTATTTGGTAAAGAAGCTGCTACATATTCACTACTCTAAACCAAAAAGGTTACAAAAATCCAGATGAATTGGAACATTCCAAGCACAAAATAAAGAAAAATATCAGGATACATAACAATTAGAAGTAGAAATCCTTCTCTTTTTTGTATTTGTGTTGTACTTATGAGTATTACCTGTGAACTTCGGGTTGGCCCAACAAGCGCCTGTGGGCTGAGTGCAGGAGTGGCACAGGGGGATGGGTGTGTGACAATCACTTGTAGACCACTCTCCACACCAACTGGAAGGGAGTTCTGCATATCCGAAGAGAAGATGCATACCTTCAAGAAGAAATACAGTAGCAGTTATGTATACAAAGAGCTGCGAGCAGGGTATAACAATAGAAATATGCATTTAAAGGCATAATTCGATGCATTCGGGTACTCTGCAGCATACCATAGCTACCTATTGGGTAGACATATTCTTACCTATTGTTCTTACTCAACTACATTTGGACAACAAAAAACTAAATTATTATAACATGTTTTTGCTTACTACATCTTATGCACACAATAGCTTCCAAAATGGTGTCTTCTTTTTGGTATCACTTCATGAGAACTTTCACCAACAAGCATGTTTTAAATCATGAATCGCCTAAAAATGTATAATTAAAATGTGTCAAAATCTTTTGTTTAGAGACTAAATTTTAAAGTTTTTTTAACAAGTTTGGGTCATAGGATCAATGTAAGTGAAATTCACGAATTTTCCCTACCACCGCTATTTAAATGGTTAATTCACTGTACACAATAATGCCCATAGATCAATGTGTGAATCAAACTTAGAAGCAGCAAACACTCTCCGCTTGGCTGAAAATATTGGTAGTTTAAAGAAATTCAGGAATGACCCCCAATGATGCAATAGAGAGGCATTTTCACCTCATTTGACAGTCTGCTGTGATTTCAAAATGCTAAATGACAATACAATGTTTAAGATACCACATGGGTATCTGATGAAAAACATAACAAAAGATTGAAAATGGGTGAACTATCGCTTTAATTCTAATTTAGCCAGGAATTCGTAAAAAAAAAAGAGACCAAATGATTAATGTAGTAATGTGTATATATAGTGTATATATATGGAATGTGGTGTCTAGTGGGTAGAACTGCTACCTGGTGACCAAAAGGTCATGAATCTGAGCCCACATGAGAACACCACCACTAGTGTGTCCTTGAGCAAGGCACTTAACCCTAAGTTGCTCCAGGGGGACTGCCCCTGAAATTTCAAAAGTCGCTTTGGATAAAATTGTTTGTTAAATGACTAATGTGATGTAATGTATATGCTGTATCAAAAGTACTGCTCAAAAGTATGGGGTCACTCAGAAAATGTGATATTTTCCACTTTTATTCATCAAATAAGTTGCAAAACTAATAGAACATATAGTCAATACATTGACAAGGTTAGAAATAATGCTTTAATACTTAAGTTATAAATTATAAATAAATTATAATTTTGTTTGATCCTCAATTTTCAGCAATTACAGCCTTTCAAACCTTTGGCTTTCTAGCTGTCAATTTGTTGAGGTAATCTGAAGAAATGTCACCCCATGCTTCCTGAAGCACCTCCCACAAGTTGGATTGGACCATCACATTTCTACCACCATGCTTGACAGAAGGTGTCAAGCACTCCTTCATCGTCTTTTCATTATTTCTGCGTTCATAAATGTTCTTCTGTGTGATCCAAACACAAACTCAAACTTAGATTTGTCTGTCCATGACACCTTTTTCCAATCTTCATCTCTCCAATGTCTGCGTTTTTTGTCCATCTTAATATTTTCCTTTTACTGGGAAAAGTCTCCGATATGGATTTTTCTTTGCCTAGAAGGTCAGCCTCCAGGAGTCACCATTTAATGAAGCTGCCAGTTGAGGACCTGTGAGGCATCCATTTCTCAAACTAGAGATGTACGTGTCCTCTTTCTCAGTTGTGCACCAGTGCAGTTGCGCTCCTCTTCCTATTCTGGTTAGAGCCAGGTTGCACTGTTCTGTGAAGGAAGCAGTGCACACTGTTGTATGAGATCCACAGTTTCTTGGCAATGTCTCTCAAGAAATAGCCTTAATTTATCAGAAAAATGTTTTCAATATACACAGGATAAGATGTTATAATATCCATTATGCCATATTCCAAGATGAGGACTTCAAAAGACACTATTTTAGAATGGACTTGGGTTGAGAGCAGATATGTCATTGGGGTTTTCAAGTGGGCACCCTCCATCCCAGATGTTTCGTTAATTTGAGCCCACGACACGTCCAGAAGGCTTAACGGTGAGCAATGACGTCTCAGAGCCACCCCACTCTATATCTGCTCTCGGCACGGCCAGATATTAAATTTTTTATTTTTTTATTATTATTATTATTTTTATTTTTTAAACTGAGAGATACCCCTATACCTGTCCCTAATTCCTATTCCTGCAGGCTTTATCATAATCATTAGTAGATGAAGAATTGGACACAGCAACTTGAATGGCACTCCATAATATACGGAAATGGCCAAATGGCCATTGTAATCTGTGTCAGGAAACTGAATCAGAGGAGCATGCCCTGATTTGGTGCAGGAGGTATAAGGTAGAAAGAAGGTTCATGTTTACAGCTTTACAGAGGATAGGAGTAGAGGCAAGGGTTAAATATCTGCCTGAGTGTGGGAAACAATGAAGGGAAAGAAGAAGTGGAAAGCGGGCAATACCGGAGAACAGTAAACATAAAAAATAAAATCCCCTTTGGAAAGGAGGGTGAACGTACACGGGAGACAAGGAAATATCTAACTGGTAGGACAGTGAAAGTGGGCAGTAAGTGGGAGAGGACACAAAGTAAGCCAGGCCTTATTGAACTTCACTGTCCAGACAGCATGCTATCAATGATCTTTCTTATTGCAACAAAAACATTAGTTAGCATTGCCTGACGCTATGCTTAACCATATGATCCATGGAAACAGCATAAACTTAGAATCGCTGTATTCCTATTTTCCTGCATTTGGTCATAATCTCCTCTCACCCTTACAGTCATTTCATATATTTGAGCGGGTTGCCGAGCAGGACAGAGAAAGACAGCGGCAGGAGCAGCAACAGAGAGAGGAGGCCAGATCTCTTTCTCCTGCTGTCCAGGAGCTAGAGGTGCAGACAGAAGAGACCGTTGTTCAGAATCTTGATGCTGCCCAGAGAGAGATTGCGCCATCGGGGGATGGGGAATCCAGTCCAGTGTCCGGTGCTGCCGTTGTCCCCTGTCCTCAGCCCCAGAGCAGCACCACAGCACGGACTTCACAGGGAGACCAGGCATCTGCTGCCACCACAGGCTCTGCAGCCACGTTAGTAATAATCATCATCATCATCGTTGTTTTGTTGTTGTGTTTTTGTAGGGGTTCATATTTTTCCCTTTTGTGTTTTTAGTAGTAAGGATAGCTTCCAGGCTAACCCAGACAGCTACAATGGGGCAGTGAGGGACAACTACACCTGGTCGCAAGACTACACTGATGTTGAGGTCCGCGTGCACGTTCCTAAAACAGTTGTCAAGGGCCGACAGGTACACTCCCTCTCAAGCGCAGACATAAGCAGGAAGTCCTATAATGTCATTCCACTCCTCCTTGTTAAGTGTTTTCTGTGTCTCCTGCGTTTTCAGGTGTGTGTGGACCTGAAGAGTGGCAGTATCCGTGTCTGTTTAAGGGAGGGAGCGGAAGAGAGGGTACTGATGGATGGAGATTTCACACATAAGATCAACATAGAGAACTCCCTGTGGAGCTTAGAGCCTGGACTTTGTGTGGTGGTAAGAGGACACACCACCCCACTCTAAGACAAGACAGGGATGTACTCCACACAACAGCACACCTTCATGCCAAGAGAAATTACAATGTGTGGCATTAATTAGGTTTAGGTAACACAAAGGACAAGTACAAAACAAAATATTTACACACACTGACTGATCAACTTGTGGTGTTTCTTTATCAGCTGTCACTCAGCAAGGTTGGTGAGGTGTGGTGGAATGCAGTGTTGAAAGGAGAGCAGGAAATTGATATCAACAACATCAACCGCGAGCGCTCTATGGCAACGGTGGATGAGGAAGAGCATGCAGTACTTGACAGACTTACCTTTGACTACCATCAGAAACTACAGGGCAAGCCACAGAGCCATGAGATGGTGCGTATGTTCTGACCCGTTACACATACCCATACAAATTCCAAAATACCTTCTTCTCTTTGGTGCATTGTGAAAGTGAAAAGTATTTTGTAGTCAGATAGACACCCACGCAAACTGTCCATGTTTGTCACTTCTGCAGAAAGTACATGATATGCTTAAGAAAGGCTGGGATGCTGAAGGATCTCCGTTCAGAGGACAGCAGTTTGACCCCTCCATGTTTGACATCCCGCCCAGCGCTGTGCAGTTCTAACATGTCCCCAACAAAAGCAGAGTGTCAGTTTACCATGGATTACAGACAGGCCAGACAATTGCAACACAGTCAAACACATGCCAATCAACTGGCATTGGAATGTTTAATTGAGTTTGAATATTTATATCTTGGATCAGGGGTGGAGTTGGTGGGTTAGGGTTCCTGGTGGGGGAACCCCCAAATATTTTTCTATATGCTTCCCCTATGTCGTTGTTTTAAAATAATATAGGCATCATTATATATAAAGCGTCGTTGCTATAGATACTTGTATAACAGTGGTCATTGATATACATTTTGATTACTGATAACAATTGGCAAATGGGAAACATAAAGTATTCTATTTATAATTAGGATTGTGAGTATTTGGTAGTCAAAAACCTGTGAAAGCTTGGTAACTTTTTAGCTATCTGTACCAATGCCTCCTTTTTCTTTTTTTCTTTGTTAAATTGTGTCATGTGTGCCTAAATAAAAAATATAATGCCGTTGTGGCAACGTCTAAGCGTGTGCAATTAGGGGTACTAATATGAGTTATTAAAATATTTGATTTGTAAGGGATTATTTTCTGGTGACTTTCTTTTTTAGTCTATTTACATACTACAGCAGATTATTTTCCCGTTGCCTATTTTTGACATCTATTTTGTTTGTTTGTTTTTCCTGAAGAGCTCAAAGGTAGAAAATTATGAATAGTATCTATGTGCCCTTCTGGTCCGGTCCAGCAAATGACAAACGTCTAACTTTTATAAAAACTAAAATTAAAAAGCTGGCACCGGCATTCGTGGTGTATTGAGCTGTTGCCTCCCTGTGGTTATGAAGGCATACTGCAAGCGCTCTTGGCTGCAGTGCTAGTCATTCTGTGGAGACGGGCATGATTGAACGACACACTTTCGGATGAAGAGGGCTATATAGTAGCTGGTTTAGCACCTCTCTGAATTCCATAATACATATTAGGATTAATCTTTCATCTAGACAGAAGGCACAGGGCGACAGAATTCTGCTTATAGAAGTGCCGCTGAAAGCTTATATATAACATTAATTGCTAACTGAGGTGGAGAATTTGTCGGACTTACGACCCCCCTCAAACAGACGGAGTATCATCATGGCAACGACAACTTGCACACGTTTTACCGATGAATACCAACTATATGAAGAACTTGGCAAGTAAGATTTTTATCCAATATATATTAATGTTTTATTGTGCACGATATATTCACAATATAAATTCCACATCTGCAGAATCTGAGTAAAGGTGAAGCAACATCCACTGCGAGCCTAAACTCATGCTGTCGCCCTCCTGAATGTCTTGTCAAAACAAGCTGCCGTCAACTTAAAAATAACAGCTTCACCTCTTCCCATAGTTCTGTCCCCTCATTGGTACAGACATCCCTATGGCAGAAATTATGGGCCAGAATACAATGGCACACCTAGATCTGTGAAAACATAGCTCTCCATGACAGGCTAAATATAAATTCTGATCTGACTATGGACACAAAAGTTTGTGTTATTGGGATTAAATCCCACTTCTTATTCTTAGTCAAACTAGATGTCAGAGGTTGAGGCTGAAGTGTGTGTCTGTGTGTTTTCTAGTGTGTGTATCTGAGAGATAGAAGTAATAGAGGTGTGTGAGAAACAGATATATATTTGCATTTATTTTGTGACAGAGAGCACAGTATAAAGAAATTGGAAATGCTGTGATGGAGGATCACATGGACAAGACGGAGGGATTTCTTGAGGAGGGAAGAAAACGGTGTTGGGTTGCCTTAACATTGTTCCAGCAGGAAGAACCTCAGAACAGACTGGAGTCTTGAGAGTAAATATTTGTGTGTGCTTGTGTGTGTGTCTGTCAGGCTGTGTGTGAGAGGATCTGGACTGGTTGGTAAACTGTCAGGAACATCTATTCTGGAACGAGTTGTGGTGATGCAGGAGCCTCGGACTGTAGACCCAATACCACTTGGCACACCGCAAGCAAAGACACTGAATTGCCGACATCCATCCATACATATGTTCTTCTTTAAACACTGTCAGCTCTGGTTTACATGTATACACTGTGGTGTATGTGTGTGTGTGTGTGTGTGTGTGTGTTTTGGGGGGCTCTTGCTGGGTGATGTGTGGTGGTCTCGAGGTGGGTGGCTGGAATAAGCCAGAGACAATAGCCCTTGCTGACAGAACAACTTTATTACAGAAATGCTCATATGATAATGAGTTAACACACTGTGTGTGTGTGTTTGTGTGTGTGTGTGTGTGTGTGTGTGTGTGTGTGAGGCAAGAAGAAGGGCAAAGATCGCTGATATCTCTTGGTCTTTCAGTCAGTCAATCATTCTGCTTGTCTGTTTACCTTTTTGAAGAGTTGACCTGCAAAACCAGCTACTGTGGCAGAGCCCCCTCAGGTTCAAGCCTATTTTCCTCTTTTAGAGCGTTAGGAGTTACTCACTGCCGCCCCTCATACTCGAAGATGTGTTTTATTTCATAACAGCACTAAGGTGTGCTATGATTAGATTGGTAGGATGACAGGAGCTGTTACCTTTGCTTGTCTCTGCTGAGTTTTGTTACGCAAGCAAGATGTAAAAATACCCGCCTCACGCTTCTATCTTTCAAAGTGACAGGGTGAGTGTTTTTGTCATGATTTCAAGGCCGGTTCCCAACGAGTTCCCAAAACAGTTTCTATACATCCTTACTGGAAGGATTTCTGACTATATAGCTTGCTTCTCTGTAAGTATCACAGGGATTATAACCATTGCTTGGCAGATTCAGTGCTTCATGGGCTTCTGGTGTCAACAAACGTCCGTTTGTTTTAAAGAGAGGTGACTGAAATTCTCTCACTAGCATTTCTTTGAGTAGTACAATGGACTCAGATGCTGATGCTGACAAAGTGAATGTGACGCTGGGGCCTTGCTTTTCTGTCCCTTGTTTCCCAGGGGAGCCTTCTCAGTGGTGCGACGCTGTGTCAAGCTCTGCACAGGCCAAGAGTATGCTGCCAAAATCATCAACACCAAGAAACTCTCAGCTAGAGGTGAGACACTCTGACGCTGTCTCTTTCTCTGTGTTTCTATTTTGTCTCTGTAGAGTGCACACACAAACACATTTACACACACACCAGTATAAAAGTTTTAGCTAAAAGAAAAAGAGATAGAGAGCTTTGGAAAATGAGAGAAATTATGGAAAAGTGTATGTGATGTGAATGGTCAGTGACTTCACTAATTAATAGAAATAAACATTAGGCGGATTCTTCACCTTTATGCTGCCTGTGTGTTTGTGTGTGTGTGTGTGTGTGTGTAGTGAGTCCCTGATTTGCAACTATTAGCATATTTTAGCGAGTGTCTGATTGAAGTGAGTGAGGCCGACACGTCTGTTCCCTGGAGAGAGATGAGGCTTCCTCCTGCAGCCACATCCACTCTCAGAGCCACGGAACACAAGCATCCTCTGGATGGTTACAATGGGCCCCTTCAACAGCTCAAAGCTTTTATCTCTGCTATCTGTCCACTTGCCAGTTGTATTCGTCACCATTACCTTTCTCATCCAACGCAATGATTATTTTACTGGGATGTTCTTTACCTGTGTGTGTGTGTGTGTGCGTGCGTGCGTGTGTGTGTGTGTGTGTGTGTGTGTGTGTGTGTCAAAACACAAACTTACTCAGATTAGAGTGGGCCATTGCAGTCAGCGAGTGCTGAGTATCTCCTCAAACACACACTCACACACACACACACAGAGAGAGAGAGAGAGAGAGAGAGAGAGAGAGAGAGAGCCACAGCAGCTTGTCTCCTCAGCC
>JAVQIZ010200278.1:0-20605 GCA_036023535.2 Galaxias brevipinnis
CCTAGCTGCCTAACCAAAACTAAATCTATGAGAAATTACAGGGGATGGCACACATTCCTAAACTACTGAGCTAGACATGGGTAAACTACGTGATGCAAAGAGTAAGCTGACTATATATCTTCAAGGGAAAGCACACCCTGCAGTTGAAAGATATTGTGAGAGAGATGCCTAGTTTTGTTTTTTAAATTCCCTGATATGGCTTCCGAGACAGACGCCCATTGTCTGAATTATGAGTTTTTAAAGTGATTGTTTGTCTTTCTTGTCCCCCTAATCATTAAAGTTTAATTTGGGTTAGAGTCAGAAAACCTTTTGTTTTGTCTAGACCTTGATCTTACTTCAGGTTAAGTTCCTTACTATACAATGGAAGGGACAGAGATTTAGTCAACTTAATCTAAATTCATTTAGAATAAATTAATAACTTTTTTATGGTGGCAACTCAATGTCTACCCCCTTCCTGAGGAAAATGATAGTAGTTCCTACTTCATCTACTTGTTCTAATAGTGAAAAAAGGATACTGTCACATTAATTTGTGTCGGCTGCCTACATGGCGGGAAACAAGGCTGCAACAAGAGGCTTTTGGTTTGACATGTCCTGACTTCCACTTTAAGTTTTAAAAGTAGGTGAAGATGTCTGAGGACATGCTATGTGGCTTCCAATATTCCAGTGAAAAGGCTAAGCCTTTCTGCAACATCTTATTTCTAGCCCATCTGTCCGTAGCATCAGCTACCACCTACACGAATTCATCCAGCTGCGGGTCTCTGCTGTGTCTAGTCGTTGCAGCTCTGATTGGATCTCTCACACACACTCCAACGTAGGACATTCACTGCAAACAAAGAGGTGCAAGAACTTGAGGAATTTGTTTGAAGGTCTCTCCAATCATTGTCGACTACCAATCCTCGGTAGAGCTGTGTAGTAGGACCACGTTTACAAGGACAACACCCACTAGAAGTAATGTGATATCTAGACCATGACTTTTAATGATTACTACGGTATGCTAGACCTTTAGTGTCTGTACTGTTGGCCGATCTATGGCCTCTTTGGTGAAGAGACAACTATTTCACACCAACTGAACAATGGTGGTTGTTGGGGCCATGTGACAGAAGAGGTCAGCGTTCATATCTGCAGCCGGTTGCAGTGAATTCTGTCATTTGATACTGTGCTAATCCCCTTATTGTGCTTGTCTGGTTTCATGGATCAGCCAGTTTGTCTTTAAACCTGCTGGCCTGGGGAAAACCACTCAGGGTAAAACCTGAAAGTTATAGTACATTAAATTAAGCCGAAAATCAGTTTTCTCTTGTACATGATGTCAGTGGCATTTAGAAGTAACTTCTCTATAGACTCAGATTGCAGCTTGAACAGTTTGCAAATGTGAATGACAAGAGTTTACCACCCCGGATAATTTTCCTTTCGCAGATTGGCCTCAGGTCAGACCTGGTCGTCGTAGGCGTTGGATGCCATTGGTTGGAATTTCCCCTAAATACCTGTGTTCCAAAGGATTGAGACGGTGGCTGGGATGATTGGGATACCGAAGCCTTAGCGACTCTGGAATGCCTGGCCTGCGGAATGCTCGCCGCCTTCTATAGATATCCCAAAGTAAGGTCACTGCATGTTGGGGGGAAGGGGAAGGGGGGGGTCAAATGTCATACACATCCCATCCCCCACAAACACACGTTAGACGCATTGTGTCTGCTTCATAAAGCAAAACAGAGAGCCTTTGGCTGGCATGGGATATTAGCCCTCCTCACAAGGGCCGTGGCTGGAGAGGAGTCCTATGTGAACCAGCACAACCACAGGCAAATCAGGAAGTCAGAGTGCGCATGCGCTGTATCTCTTGCCCCTCGGGATCCGTCCTACGCCATTAGCATATCACCAAACGGATTGTGTGCGTTGGATGTGCAGAGGCATATCATACGGGCTATCTTTGCACTATTACGGACTTCAGAAATCATCCTGAAAGTGGCGAGAGAGCGTTTTATGCCATCAGCCGCCCAAAGTGAAGTCCCTTATCGTGCCGTGCCACTGCCTGACTACAAAGGTGGACCAGTTCTCTGCATTAAACTGCACATTCAGGCCGACAAGGAATGTCAGAATAGATTGTGATTGTTATGACATTCATTAATATGCTGCTGCGCGCACGCGATAGAGCTTTGTACTACAACAGCCAAGTTGAGGCCAATGCTTAAGGGTTCAGTAAATGTGTTCCCTTTCAGTCGAGCCAGCCTCACTAATGATGTTTCTCTGCATTCATTGGGAAGGCTGGCAAAAATGAGCTCGTGTTTAGTAGCCTCGAATCCAGTGGATAGTATTAGACAGAGGAGCCTCTTCAGCCCATGGGGTGTTAATTGAGGCAGACACCAGCTGATCTGCCCTCTGATGGATAGTTAGGATTTGATCTGTCAGCCACAGGCCAGGGTGGAGGAGGCCATGGTGTGGCTGGTGCCGGGGGGATGTTGTCATCGATGGGCGTGTGTAGGAGCAGCCATTCTGAGCCTTTTATCTGCTTCACACAGTGATGGATGGCCTCAGTGCTCCGCCCGTGGTCCGGTGGCCAGTGGACTCCCCAAGCCTCAGATCTACTGGAATGCGTGCAATCCTCCCTCTCTCTCGGTGGTGGTCAGAAAACAACGGGAAGACTGCTTTGTTCACGAGAATGCCAAAACTGCATTTATCGATTTCACAAGACAAAAAAACAACAACCTTGAGTGCACTTTCAAGCTGGTTGAAATGGGGTCTTTGAATAAGCAAATAGTCAAATGTAATACTAAGACCGTATTGATTCCAATAAATTCAAAATATTTTTCTGCATTCCGGTGTTTTATTATGCCTAAGTCATGTGCACAGCCTTTATAATTTAAAGGCTTTAATAAGGACACATGCACGTAGAAGGTTTTTCAGGTACTTATTCAAGATTGAACGGTGAGGAAAATGACAGCATAAAAATGTATAGTCTACACTATATTTTAGTGGTCGGTTATAAATAGCATTCATTACACTTCTTTTACCCTGGAGAAAGCTCATTTAAACAGAGGAATATAAGATAATAAGCGTGTAATGACTTAAGACAACAGTCCAGCCTTTAATTTAAAATTTGTGTTGTAGTAAAGTGGGGACTTGATGACATTGATAACATGTCTATTTGTATTAACTATAATCTCTAACTTAAATTTGCAATGTAAATAAGATAAACGGTAAATAACTATCTATCTCAGTATGATCAGGACTAAACCAGGTACTAAAAACAGTACACAATAGCCCTATTACTGATTTTGCCTCGCTATCGGTGCCAAGCCTGTCAGGGTCAATATTCCCTCAAAGCCAATGCAGAGTGAAAGATAAATCGAAACAATTGGAGACATTTAGAATGCGTGCACATTGTTTAAACATGCCTGACCTACTTAGTGGAGCTAGGACTTTAGCAGCTCCTCACCTGTGTCTAGCAGACGCTGTGACCCTCCATAAAAAAACACCAGGGCCTGATATCTTTAACAGCCCACTGGAAAGTCTGCTGAGCTATGGAATTTAAGCCAACGCAAAATACCTTTTGTGTGCATTTTCCCCTCTAGACGGTCATTCAAGTGTATTTGTTACTGTTTTGTCTATTTAGACTCTTTGGCATTATTTCTCCTCCTATATTTAGCTTAACACAGGAGACCAAGTGGTCTTAAAGGGTAATAAAACCTGCTGGCAGCCTTCCACGCTGGTGATGAGGTCTCCTGAAGGACACGGTGAAGACAGTGCACTCCCATTAAAAAAAGTCTAAAGGCCCTGTCATGGAAAATGGGAAACCGAAAGACAGCTCCATAGTCCTACTGCCAAGGCTTCATGTGTGCATCTCATCATTGGATCCCCATACTGCAATTAGCCCGCCAGCCTCCATCCCTATCCAACCCCAAAAGGCAGTCACCCTGGGAAGGTCAATAGATGGCTGGCCTCCCACAGCCCTCCTCCCCTGTCCCAGTGCTGCATGTAAACATGTGAGGCAGTAATTGCTCTGACTGCATGTGGAGCAGCCTCTGAGAGTGTTGGGAGCCAGGGGGCTCAACAGCATCTCTCTGATGGAAGTGTTTTGACTTGTCTAACAGCTGTTGGCAAGGATGTAGATAGGGGAAGTGTAACCTGCGTGCTTTCATCAGGTTGAATTTGCCATCAGCACGGCTTACGTAAGAAGAGGCATGAGGGGTAATTTGGCTTCCTTTTTTGTTCCCAAAAATGAGCCGATGGAAGCCCAATCCGTGCTACCTCTGACTGATTTTGAGAGAAGGGTACATGATTGCAAACCTAAATGAGATAACTTTTTTCGTATGAAAAGAGGCTGAGCGAAGGGTGTTATCGAGTATATTTCATTTCAATTTAAATAATACTATCTGAACAGCTTAGACAAGCGACAACATTGTTGTACTTTCCACCCTATCATGGCAATGTTGCACTTGTATATTTCACTTGCCTTTTGTAGAGACTCACATGTCAATCTACATTTTACGCTTAGTCTAAATATAATAGCTATTATTTAATCTATCTCGGGGGACCAATCCCCTCGTTTCACAACAACAACAACAGTTGCCATGAATTGAAATGCTAGGATCCGCCTAATCCCGTAAGTGTTCCAGTAAGTGAATGCAAAATCTCTTTTGTTAGGGAGGTGCTGGAACATGATGTATCCGAGGGCTATTGAAGGATGAATGTTCCCGTGCATCACCAACCCCTGTGGGAGTCTCCGCCATTATGGTTAATCCCTGTAGCCTTCTCATTGATCACCTGTTGTTGCACTCACAGCTTTGTTGTCACACCACAGGGAACATTGACCACCTATCCCATTACCTAAGGTCACACACGTTATTAGATACACTGTAGCAGGGACATAGGTGTTCCTGTTCACAATGCATTACTGTACAATGGAATCAGGCCACTTCAACTAAAGGAAAAGGGAACCTCCCAAATACTGAGTGTATCGCCTTACAGTTAAGTTCCTTCAAAGTATTTCAAACTACCGCTTTTTAACTGTTCATAATCTCCCCTTGATTCCTCAACATTGAGCACGTTATGCAACTTTATTCGTGACACACAGACGAAAGGTTTTAATCTGCATTTATATGCTGTCTGATGTGTTGTGACAGCGAGATTTGGCTCCAGTGCCAGGAAACATTCTTTCCTGCTGAAAGGGAGCAAAGCTGGAGGAGCCTCGCGCTCACAGTTAAGTCAGCACAGCTCACTGAACTCTTTAAACTCTCTTTCAAGGATCTACTTCAAAATATTACATTGTTGTATATAAGTTCTACAGAGATTAGTAGTTAATAATGTATTTCAAAGAATCGCCAAGGCGATATGGTCATTTACCTACACTTTAATAATTCAACTTTTTTAAAAGGATGATAGGGCATTGGCCCCTTTCACATTATCCAGCCTTTGGTCGTCCGACCTCTGTCTTAAAGCACTTGACTGTAAAGAGACGCTCCACTCTGATCCGCCATCCAGGCCTAGCAGGCCTTGCCACAGACAGACACAGCTACTTTACATTTCATCAGTGAGCCGCTTCTGCTGGCTCCACATCTGTTATGGAAATTTGTGCATATGGGAAATGGAATGAAATGGAATACCATTTCAAATATTTTCACTTCTGAGAGCCCTGGTCTGGTTCAGGTCCTTGCGTAGGTTTCAAAGACAGAAGTGATGAAATATTTCCTTCCACTTTCACAGCCATATATTATATTAATATATCAATACAGACCTGCTGTGGCTGATAGCCCCAAATGTGAGATGTTTTATCAAGTCAGCAGTAAGGAAATGAACAGCTTCTTACCCTGTGTCCAAGTGGCCCAGTGGTAAAGAAAGCTTGATGAATTGAACTCTCTGAAAACGGTGAGTTCAATATGTCCCCTGCTTCTGTGCGGTATTTCAATAAGATTTTAATTAGG
Source organism: Galaxias brevipinnis (assembly GCA_036023535.2). NCBI lineage: Eukaryota > Metazoa > Chordata > Actinopteri > Galaxiiformes > Galaxiidae > Galaxias > Galaxias brevipinnis. Next base: position 5,913 of record JAVQIZ010200278.1, read on the forward strand.
CAATTAAAGGTCTTTGAAATAACATATGGTCATAATTACAGTTGGATGGTTCATTCTGCGATGAAGAAGCTTAATTACTCAAAGCTGGGCTTAGAGATTTGACTTAAGATTAGTTGTGCTGGGAAGACTTGCCATCTCCTTAGTCACCTACAGTATAAGTAAAACCACTGTGTGGTTTCCATTCTCTGGAGAATCTTTCAAACAGGTAAGGCTATGTCAATGTAGTGGTAATAGTGTCTATAAGGACATTGTGAGGGAGTCTTCCACACTTAGTCACTTTGTCCCTTATACTTGGTAAGAGCTTCTGTAGCTGCTATCTTGCTCACCGATTGGTATCTTTAGATGAGGGTGACTGGTCGTGAAATAGCCCAAGAGGGTCGCTGAAAGACTGTGTCAACAGTGCTCTCCTAGGAAGGGGTGAGTCAGCCAGCTACTCTGTCTTTATGTGCTGTTCTGCTCTGCCCCTTAAAAGGCCTCCTGACGGATGGCACCTCCAAATAGCACATCTGCTCTTTCCCTAACACCTCTACCATGCAGAGAAACACTGAAGGGACAGGCGGCGAGGTGCTGAGGTAAGGACCCAGGCAGCATCTGGGATCACGTGACCCTTGTACTGTCCAGGTGCTGGGGCACAGATGACCAGTGGATGTGTTTACAGGTGGTTTTCTATAGGCAGGGATGCCAGAGAGACCTTGGTTATCCATTAAATAATCTGGACGGAGTTCAGGAAACCGTGACCCCTCTTACTCCACTCAGATTGCAAACCTAACAGTCATACCACCTGTTTCAGCAATATAAACAGCACAGCTATTTATATTAGTTAGAGAGACAGATACCAGTAGACAGGCTAGTAGGCCTAACTGTCCTCTGAACCTCTCTACTGTACCATACCATTGATAGTCGAACCAGATCTAATACTATGTTTCCAACTGTATTACTGGAAATATTGACAGAGATCATTGGGAATTTCCCTGTTTTGTTAAATATAAAGCTGGTTTCCTCTCATGAGTCAGCTCTGATTGGAAAGTATTTCAACAGTTTGGGAAAGATGACTTCCACATGGTCATGAATAAAGTGTTGGAGACTCAACAGAAAGTAATAGAGTAAAATTAATTTCAATTTGCCAGAGGGTTCCATTATTCATAAAAAAGACTTCAGACATAATTCAATTGCAAAACCGGCTCTCTAATAAAAGTATTAAACACTTTTCTGAGGGTAGTGCCACTGAATCATTCCAGTGTTAACACAAGCTGGAAGTCTCTCAGCACCCATCTCAATGACATCGTTGCTTACTGGATCTGTATTTTTAACTCAGCCTTGTGTGCATAAATGAATGAATGGGTTTTCCTCGGGTGTCAGGTTTCTCTGCTTACTTCCAGGATAACTTTTACACACAGCGGCTCTGACGCAGGCAGAACAACAACCGTACGATTTCTGGGTCATCCTCATCCCCACGTATTTCCTTACCTTCCTCACGAAGATGTTAGGCAGGTGAGAAAGTCAGGGAGGAAAGCATTAATGGGGTTCCATCTGGAATTTTATTTTTATTTTGTATCCCTCTTCATAATAAGTGTGCTATGTATAAAACATTAAGGTTACAGTAAAATGTGTTAGAAAAGGTGAATAATAAATAGTTTGTAATGGATGGTTAAACATCATCAGTGTCAGATCTAATAGACTGACCTGTAAGGAGGGAATAGAGAGGCCGAGCAGGAGACGTGGAGTGCAGAGCTGCATATAGATTCCTGAGCCGTCAGAGAGGCCCTTGTTCTCTCACTCACACTGAGCTCTGCTCTCCCGTCTCCACATGCCTCAGTAGCTCTCAGCTTGATGCACACAGGTCTCTGCCTCTCTCCGCAGCACACACCCAGGACTAATGCCGTCTCCGCTCCTCAGTCGGAGAGCTCCTTTTCCAAGCGGTTCCACACAGCGATGGCTAATGATCCTTATGGCTGCGCTCCATGCTGGTAGGGCTTGTACCGTGACCCTGCCAGTTATGCACCATAGACCAGTCCTTCATCAGGCACCTGGCAAAATCTAGGATGGTGGCTGTGTATGTGAGACTTGTGTAAACATCACAAACTGGTCTATGACCATATTAGGCATTTTGCCTTTACCCACCAACTGTAATGCATGCAAGATTTGCATGAACGCAACACACGACAACGGAAGGATATTTTTAAACAATTGAATACATTTAACATGGTAATACATTCAAAGTTGACGTCCAGAGTCTGCTGCTCTGAAATTATTGTCTCGCCCAAGGTCATGCTCAAACACTATGAACCATGGGTAGGGAGCAGACAGATACGGATCAACAGATCCAAAGTAGGTGGAAGCTGGGATGGAAGTAAGCACTGGAGATTAATTAGTCTATTAAGCAGCTCTCAGTCATTACCAAGGGGAAGTGGCTCTTGATGCATTCATTACAGCTATTGTCAATATAAAGTGCTTCATGTGTGCGTATTCCATTTTTGTGGAGAAGCTTCCTTGACCTAAGGGCATGTTGCTATTAAGCTTTACACTGTAATCAAATCCTGTCTGTCTACAATTGAATCGATTCCACACAATGAAGGGGGTGGCAAATGCCTGGCTCAGGAGTAAGGATCTTGATTTGGTCTCTTGGCCTTTGTTGAGTTATTACACTCGCAACAGACTTTTGAAGACATCTTTCAGGTTTCTCAGCACATATTCAATCTTCAATTTTGTTTTGCCAGCTGTATCTTTACGTGGTGTATGCCTCAGAATTGTTTTATCTGCTATTCATATATTTCATAAATTAAAGTTGCTATGCCCAAGACTTGCATTTTAATACTAAAGGACTCGCTTGACTCGAGATTTGACTCGGACTTGCCCTTGTAAGACTCGAGACTTGATTTGGACTTGCCCTGTAAGACTAGAGACTTCACTTTGACTTGCTGAAAGGTGACTTGCACACAACTCTGTTAGAAACCAACTGGAAATAACTTTACTAGCCTCATTCATTGACGGGCCAACCTCAAATGTAATTGAATCTCCACCAGTATTTTTGTATGCTCAGGTCTGCTCTCTGTGATAGGCATGCCAACCATATTAGTGAATGTGCAGACGTAACAGGGATTTCAAGTTGCTTTTTAATCTGTTAGGATCCCTGGACCTTGTTATCCCTCAACTCAGTTTGTTTGTTGCATAATTACCTCATGTTGACTTATTTAACAGCTGATTGGTGGTTTCGTTCTTCATACAGTAGTTTCTTTCATAGCAGGCAGCGGAGCGGTGCCAATGTCCACTTCTGAGCTTGGCAAGAACATAGACAGTTTAATTTCATTGATCCATATTGACTGGAAGAGTTCTTTGGCTGTGTGCAAACATCCTTAATCACACAGGCATCTCCTGTGGGCTTTAGGCCTTTTAATGTTTCACATAAAGCACTGACAAAATCAAGTTGTTCCAATTTCCACTGACATTTTTTTTTAAAACCGCCTGGCAATGGCTTTTTTTGGTCTGCAAAAGCAAAACATATTCTGATGGTATTGTTTATGAATACACACATACCATTTCTGTTGTCTATGTTAAAACATAATTAAACTATATCTGTTCTAACCTGCATTTTTGTCCATGGCTAGCTTAGTTTATCTACCCAACAACAGCAAAAAACAAAACACAAAAAAAGACACAAATATAGATTGTCATCCTAAAAGTATAGCCTGTTATTGTGTCAAGACCACAGTTTCTTAATGTCTTTGTCATGTGGATACACACTGCTTAGATGTGGAAATACCAGTTTTTCTTTTTTGCCCTGTAGCAAACTAAGCAGTGCCTAATATCTTCTGTAAATATCTCACACAGAAAAAGAGCAGTAACTGATACCACTAGTAATCGAAACTGGGTATGTAACATGTGAGGAAGACATCAGCAAAAGTCCCATGGAAAGAGAAAGGTTGTGTTTTCATTCGGGTTTCACCATAGCCATCAGATGGGACTGTGGAGCCCTGTTTGTTTGGGTCAAGGAAAATAGCTGTCACTGCCTGCTGCAAACTGATACAGGGCCATGGGCAATGAAAGGAATACCTTGTTTTGGCTGTTGCTATGACTGTAGATGCTACTCTGTGTAATGACCAAGTCCTTATGGTTGAAAGATACACACTTACGGAATGTTTTGACACAGCAATGTTCCGTGATAAGGACAGGAGCCCAGTGAGCTCATTATCTCTGTTAATTATCCCAAATCAAAACGAGTGTTCCTTTGTGTTTCGGCAGACCTCGACAGAGACCCTGCGGTGGTGTTCGTGCATGGAGTCTGATTGGAGGAGGCTGGCTGTCCTTGGAGGCTCGTTCTGAGGTCAGAGGTCGTCATTCCAAGCTTCACTTTCGACGACAGCGCACAGGTCCCCCATTCAGCGAGCAACAGAAACACAGGGAGAGAGAAAATAAACACGGGATACAAAAAAAAGACACTCTTCATGAATTCTCCGAGATCCTGAAAGGGAAACAGTGTGAGTCGGCGTTTCCGAACGAGCCATGTGGACAGTGAGCATGGCCCGGATCTGCCTCCCCATCGTCACTCTCCTACTGACCGCCTATGTTCACGCGACGTCCAACATAGACGACGTGACTCCGCGCCTCAGCTTCTCATACAGTAAGTGATGTGGGCTTCCTGAGAGGCGAGCCTCTCCACCTCCATATGGGGGTGGGCCGCTTTTGTGTCCTTTATGCCTCATTTCTTCCAGGACCACTAATGTGAAAGAACACAAAGTAGGAGCCACATAGCGCTAGGCTAGTGTATAGGCCCCGACGTCTTGCCCTCCCCAATGGCCCCTGTATGTAGACCTTACACTCAAAGCAGAGTGGTAGAGAGCAGTCTCCTAGTGTTGTGATCATTCATCTATAAATAAGTGCCGAATAAGTGCTTTTTGCAGGAGCATTATGGGATACTTGCCGTGGACAGAAGGGCTTGGTGAGGTGTTGCTATAACGACAAACGAGGGCAGGGATGTTCCTTTTCAAGCCCCAGCGCTGCGAGGTAGAGGCAGACGCACAGTGGGATACGAAGGGAGCACAGCGTTTTGGACAACTTTATGATGCTGTAAAGCATCCAGTGTTAGAAGACACAGGGCTACCAGAGTTATGAATTGTCAGCGCCAGTCAAAGACATCAGGTTCTGCAAAGCTAGTTTCATTTTTATTCAATCCAACACACTTGGACTTTGTTGCCTTGTCTGTTTTAAGGTTAGGCCGGTAATTGTGCATTCCATGTGGCTGTAAAGGTGTTCCTCTTATTGACTTACTGCTACCATAGAAAAGCATTCAAATAGAGGTCCTTTGTAAAAGTCAGATTTGAAATGGCTGAGCAGATGAAGATGTTTCCGTTTAGGCTTTGCGTCTCAAACATAATGGCTGTAAAGCCTACTAAATCCTACACCATGAATGGCAATTCCATCTGGGTGGCTCTGTCAAGTAGTCACAGGTCAAACATAATTACTAAATGAAGAGGGGCATTATGCTGGGTTGTACTCAGGACAGCATGCAACATTTCTTGGGCTAAGGTGATGTCGTGCTGTTTTGTGGCAAGCAACTTACTGTATTTGATATACGGCCCAATCATTTTGCAGATTATGAAAAGTCCATGTTGCTACACAATCAAAGTGGGATACTTTCAGTCTTTCCTGCGTGAGCAAAGTTCAGTTGTTTACTCCCATGGTCACTGGTGATTACGGATGATTCATTATTGAACCAAATTGTCACCCAATAAATCAGTTCAACATTGGATTCTGAACGGCTGAGAGGTCAAGCTTTAATTTAGGACACGCTTTAATATCCTGAACGCTAAGGGACTTCAAATGCATTGTGATTTTAGTAGTTTACGATAGTGGCTCATGTTTAAGCTTTGTGTTGTCTCATGGCATACACACTCCCAGTCAGACAGAAAGGTCGCTCCGTTTGTATTGTCAGGCTTAGCTGAGCTGTGTTTGGGGGGGCCCGGCAGGCAGGCAAACCTTGAACTAGGTCACAGCCCTGAGTGTCGAGTCCTGCCTGTTGGAGCATGCTCCCTCGGTTACGTTGGACCTCCATATCAACAGGTAATCTCTCTCAGCCTGCCAGCCTCCACAAAGCCCTGAGCCCATGGTCCTGGTGGAGCGTTTCACAACAGTACACACCATCCATCACTCACTGAAAAGAGCCTTCACCTTGTTCTGACGGAAAGATTGGCGCGCTGGACAGAATAACCAGTGTTGAGCACTACCATAAAACGTGTCAAACCCAAATGTCAGCCAGTGTGGGACAGAAAAGGCTTTTGTATGTTTAGTACCAGCTTTCCCAGTCCAAGAAACTGGACTTCATTTGCCCTTTAGTCTCTGGTAGAAAATGTGCATGAAAGGAAATGAGGTCTTATGCCTCTTATACATTGTCCTTTTTGCCTGTTATAACTTACCAATCCGTTTTGTGGTCGGCTGAAGTGGCCGTCTCTTCTTCGCACATTCACCATGTGGCAGAGAAGGATACGTTCAATGGTGGATGAGAGCACATACTTCAAACAGAACTGCCACATTGGTCAAAGTTGGAGTTACAACATTTTAGCTTGTGAATGCAACTTTAATTAAGTCTTAATTAAACAAATATAAACACATGCATGTCGCATATGAATGCATTGAAAACAGGTTTCCGTTTTCTTGTTGTTGTCCTGCCAATTTTGTTGCTTTGTCCAACCCTAACCTGGAAAAAGGGCAGAGTACAGCCTTGATTACTTTATTACACTCTACTTTTTATTTTTGCAAGACATTACTGCAACTCTTACAACACAGCTGAAGTCAGACCTGCTTTCACCTTACACCTACAGTAAAAAAAACGGTTCGTTATACAGCTCTATAGATAAAAGAGGACTGTATTCAAAAACTGAAAAACTTCTGGTTGCCCCATCACAGAACTGTTGGACAGGGGCCTTTATAGGACTTGAAGACATCCAGTGCTTTACCCAGACCCCCAAATTATTTTTTTCAGAAATCAGGCAACATAGCAATAACAATAGCTAAAATACCTTCCTATCCGCCATTGATTGCAGGCTAACTTCCGTTCTTAAGCTTTCTGTTCTGAAAAAATGTAGATCGTGTTTTGTATAGTCTACATTTTTGTCTGAAAATACTATTGTATATTTGCTCAGAGTTCGCAAGCAAGAGCACAGCATCTAACGATACTGTTACTACTACCACTACTACCATAAGTTACTATAGAGGTCAAGTAATGTCGCTCACTTGAGTGACTCAGTGCTTACAAATGAAAGTACACCTAGCTGCATAAAAAAACACGACACTATAATTTACCCAACCATCTGTCTCTCTTTCACGCACACACGTGCACACAGTCTCAAAGGCCAACACATAGCCTATACATAGCCTACGCATAAAGTGTTTGTCAAGCCATGCACATTTTAAATACATGACTGAAAGCTCAAGCCCCAAATGAATGACCCTAGCGCCGCCACTGCTGTTGGAGCGCTAAACCTTACTAAGAAGCAGTTTAGCTCCCTCATTATTTGTAGCAGAAAGATCTAAATGACCCATGGGGGCGGAGGGGATGGGAGTAGACAGAATCAGACTGGTGTCATTGTGACCTGTTGTGACACACACAAATACACCAGGGAAAAAGAACCATGCTGAGGACCAAAAAACCTCAAGCCCGCATGGTGTTTGGGAAGCGGGTGGGTGGATGATGGAGGCAGCTGTGGCATGGTACCCTCACAAGCGGTGTGCTGACATTTCTGTGCCTCTGTCCCGCAGCAGGGCTTTTGTCACACTCTGTTTACAGTATCACAGACAAATGTGGCGCTGTGGGCACAAGGGCTCTGGACAGCAGTGAACCAGCTCTCCTCTCTCCTCCCCGGTCCCCTCAGGGCCTCCCGTGGGCCGCACCCTCCTATCGGGTTGTCCACACATGCTTGAACCTAAGTGGGTTAGGCAGATCCAGACCGTCCCCAGCGTCTCCTCGTCCCCAGCGGCTGCAACATTTTCCTGGACAAAGCTGCCTGCCCTCCCCTGCCACCTCCCCCTCGGTCCCGGGGTCTTTGGCTTTGGCCTAATGAAGAGGCTAATCTTCCATGAATAATGAATGGGGATTTGTGTGTGTTATGGTGTGAACATTCGTCTGGTTCTCATTATGGGCCTATCAGGACGGATCATGGGTTCAGGGACCACTGCCTACAACCGTTTACCCCCTCTTGGCCTCTTTGTTCCTGGCTTTAGCGCAGACCATGCTGAGGAGCTTAGATTGAGTGAAAATGCAATTTAAAGGGACACCGACAAGTAGTTTAAGTTGGCTTTCCCTGTCCATTGATCTGTTTATCCCCACAGTTAAACAACATTAAAGCTGTTCTGCTTTCTTTCAGGATAGGAGCTGTGCCTACAATAGTAACGGACAAAGCATGACTGTAAACGCAGAGGAATGTGCATGAGAATGGGCTTTGTTCTTCTGCTATAGAACTGTCTGTTAGGTTGGTTGGCTGGAGGGGGGGGGGTCATTCTGACGAAACGTAGGATGACAGCTATACCGAGTGAGTTACAGTACAGTGAAGTAGCAAGCCTATACAGTACTGTACCAATGGCAGGGTCTGCCCCGAGGTTCTCGTAGATGCCCCACAAGACCACCCGTTCTGTTAAGCAGACACAAAGGCCACCAGATGCCTCCAGCAGGGGAAGACATATCGACTGCTGTCTAGATCACACCCCTGGACAGCCCAGCGCTGTCGTTAGACTCCAGCATGACGTGTTTTCTTTCTTCACAGACCTACAGTGTGCCACAAAGGCCGATGTATGTTTACCTCACAGGATCAGAGGGGTCGACATGCTAGTGTGATGTCTCCCCGTGTTTCTATAAGCGCCGTGGCGAGGAGGGGGGATCGCGATACGGCCCTTGTTTATGAGGCCCACTCTCCCTCCGCAACCCACCGGGGAGCGGACCATAAATCAGCCCGGACAGGCCCCGTGAAAACACGCTCATCGCTCCTCCACGCTCTCCCATCCACGCTGTTGCAGGGGGGGGGGACATCCCAACTGTCTGATCCTATAACCCGGCACGGAGTCACGCTCCTCTGGCCGGCTCCTCTGGCTCGCTCCCCCCTGCGCCTCCCGGTCCGAGGGGGCCGCGTACATGAGGTCATGACACTGGCGTAGTGATGCTCCGCTCCCACTGGAGGACAGGGTCAGGGCACGACCATGTCCCGGCACGACGCCAACGGCTGCTTTGTGTTACGGGGTACCAGATCGAGGTAAGGCTGGGGTCAGCAGCCCCAACCGGCCAACCTGCGTCAGGGCACAACAACATTCCTTCTGCCCGTGGGAAGGAGTCTTTATTGCAGGAGAGGTGAAACCTTATTTGCTAAATTGCAGTGGTTTACAGCTTTCGGAAACGGGCCTCTGTTTAAATGAACAGTTTAATTTGATTATCTCTTCCCGTAAATGGTTCCCATGAAACCTTGTTATTCCCCTCATCATAGCCCTTGTGAATACCTACCAGAGGTGGGGTTTGTTTTCCCTCTCTAGCAATGTTGACTTCATGGGACGTTTTCCACGTTGATTTGGGCATGTTCGTCCTGATCTTGAGCCTCCCTAATCCCCTGTTTACAGAGATTGTTTGGAAGCGGTATTCTCTGAGTCTCCATTGTGGAGCAGCTTGTGGCCATACCCAACAAACAAGAGGGAGCCCCGTCAGCTCCCTAAACAAACAGCGGCTCACAGCGCGCCCCATGAATGTCCCATGGCAGCGCCCCTTGTTGGCTGGTTGTCCTAATGAATTCCAGATGCCTGTGTCTCTGCCGCAGCCCATACAATGCAGGAACTTAGCAGCTCTTCACACTGCTGTCCTGGCTGCTGTCATTGACAAATCGCAGGGCTTTTTTTCTGCGCCTTTTGCCATAACATGTGCTGCTGTTTAGGAACCGTGCACAGGGGATGAAATCAGGGAGTTAATCAGGCACTTGTGGCCGGTGCGGTGTTTCGACTTCCTGCTGGGTGTCGTCGGAACAGGGGATGTTTGAGGAGACGATGGGGGGAGCTGTGACATTGCACTGACATTGAACCAGAGAGTCTGCGGTCTCCTATTGGAAAAGCTGTTTCCTGTCTCAGTGGTTAGCGCTTCTCAGTGGGAGGGGTTTGACCACTTCCTTCCTTCCAAAACAATCTGATTCACCAGATCTGTTTCGGATCTTGCGTTGGGACACGCACACTATGTACGTACTTGTGTGTTTTTGTTTACAGAATAATTTGAGAGAGAGAGACAAAATGATGTGAAAGAAATTAATTTGATGACTATGTCTGACGCAGGTATCGCAGAAAGGGCCCAGGGAATATCTAACAGCACTAATCCCCTGATGACAGGGTGTCCTCTATGCTCTGGACTTGTGCCATATTGTGTGTCTCTGAAATCTCCTTGTTTTCAAACTAAGACCTCTCCATCCCAAATATAGCTTAATCCTCTATTAACCTCGCTCGTCTCTCATCCCACCTTTCTGGAGCACTTCACCCAACAAATCTTTTTCTTTTTTTTTTTGTACAAAAGCGGGGACTGTGTTATTTCAAGCCTTCATGTCTCTACCCTTTCAATGCTGGAACTGTTAGAATACAATTTTCTGATTCTCATATTGCTGCAACACACTTGGGTGGGAATGTCACACTCAGACCCTGTCTGCTGTACGGAGCAGGTGCAACTAACCGACTAAGTTTAAGAAAGAACAAAGGTCACAAAGTCCATCTGCTTACAATTACAGTGTCGCCTAGGCCTAATTTAGCAAAGTATTGACTAGTGTAACGTAATGAATCCCATTTGCTGTTCAATATTTTCACGGCACTGATGCAGTTTACCTCAGCTCAACGTGTTCGGTATGTGCCAGGACCTGTGCTCTACTATGCTTTTTGTCCGACGGCACGCTCTGTGAGTGAGCGATAGGCCGCACTCCATCTCAGATTAACATCTGCAGTGCTAGACGGTGCCCAGCTCCCTGCAGCTGATAGGCTTGTTCAGCCCTGCTTACCCCCTTTTTGTTCTGTGTGGCCTTTTGCCATGTAAGTGTCCTTGTGCTCCTTCTAGGAGCAGAATCTAGGCCATGTTTAGGGACAGATGGCTGGAAATGGGGCATCAGACATCCCTGAAAGATGCCCCACAAGGATTTTATATCGGCCCCTTGGTCTCAATAAAGAGGGATTGTTTTTTTTTCCTCCGGGTCATCTGCTAGTATGACAGGCATTGCCTTAACAGCTGTTGGGACAGCCAACCAGCTCTTGTTATCACAATAACAAGCTGTCACTTGTTTGAAACCAAGTTGGCATTATGGCGTCTTTGTTTGCATTAGGAAAAAAAAAGGCATACTATTGATTTGCATGTAAATTAAGATGTGCAGGACAAAAAGAACACAGTCTTGTTTTTTCAGCCAGTAAATATTTAAAATGTGAATCTTATTTGACTTTTGCTGACCTAGATAAAAAGACTAATAATAATAATAATAATAAGTTAATAAGTTAATAAGTTTGCCATCTTCCCTCGTTCAGGTTATTAGTAATAAAGAGGTCTTATTTGAATGTGAGTCTTCTGTACAGAATGCTTCATTGGCCTATGCTGACCTTCGATGGTGTGTGCCACCGATCCGTGAGTTGTCCCCGCTGGCCCTCAGTGTTTCCAGCGCTCTGCATTACTGCAGAAAACAAGAGCAGTGTGTGGATCTAATAAGGAATGATAACTTCCAACCCCCACAGCTGGGGCGGCTGATAGACCCAGACTACCCGCCATACAGAGGAGGCTCATTGATGAAGTCAGCCGGCCGTACTTGGATGCACCAGAAGGAAGACGCTTTGATCCCCACTACTGAAGCACAGATTACTCCACATTGCCTTTTAGATGGGATGTTCCTCGCCTCTAATTAACTTAGCGCTTTTTTGGATTCAGACCCGTCGGGAAATCTACTGCAACAAAGTGTAGAGGGGCTCCCCTAAATGCCCAGCGTAATTAATTCCCCCCCTCCCCAAAATAGATTAGCAGGCCGGTTGGGGGTGGGATATTACAATCCATTTAGCAGTGTCGTTTGCGAAAAAAATGACATTTAATTACATAATGATGGTAATCACATTGCTTACAGCTGCCGGGGGCCAGAGCCGCCCTCTCACTGCATCTTATTGTGTGTCCAGTCGGCAGCCCTGGTGGTGGGGGTCACACAGGAAGCCCTGTGAGCCTCACAAAGCCTCTCTCTATCAGTGCGCGCTGGGACCAGGGTCCTGGGGCTGGCGATACGCTGAGAGCGCTGGCACGCGCTGGGAAGAAGAGGTGGGCTTGGCAGTCGCATGGAGGCCGAGGTGTTCCCTTTCACTGTCAGCCAGCAGGTCCACTGCCACTGAGATCCATTCACTCAGTGCCTGTCCTGGGAAATGGATACTTGGAGCTGGGATAGTCATCCACACTGCCTGTAGGGTCTACCCCAATGAACAAAAAGGGGCCCTGTGAATTGTAACAGTTGCCCTGCCAGTCTGTGTCTGTTCTGTTGAAACCTAGCTTCTACAGTATATTCGCTACGTTCCCTCTGTTTGGCGCTGACATTATGGGCCTCGATAATGAGATGTCCCTTTTGATAGAGAGCGGAGCTTTGGTGTAGCCCTGCAGGCAGGACACTTAAAGCACGGGCCTGCAGGGCAGGGCAGAGTAGGTGAAGGGGGAGGGGCCCCAACGAGGCAAGGGGACAACAGTGAGTGATGATATGTTGGGCCTCTTCAGTTGTTACATGGGACCCACTTGGCTGCCCTCTCCAAACACCCCCTCTCTCTCCGTGGCGCTGTCTCTGTCTCCTAAGTGCTCTCTCCACACAAGCGCGCCCCCTCCCTCTCAAAGAGTACCGACTACAGCGTTTCTGGATCTGCCTTGTCATGGAATGGCCCCCAGGAATCAACCTCAGACACACGGACAACAATAGAACAGTGTCCTGAAGAGACTGTGGTTTTTTTTGTGGAGGGAAACAGGGGGGGGTGGCAGGTTCAAATGGGATCCACACTAGGAGGGCCCTGTAATGGTGATCAGGGGAAACCGTCTGGAGTGCCTGACATGCAGGTCTTCCAACCCATCATGGGGCTTGTGGGCCCAGAGTAAGAGACCCTTTACTGCCATCCTGAGTGACCGGCTCAAATGTTTTCCATTAGCGCAGCAATAGCATTGCCATCCATAGTGCTTGACCTTTAAAGACAGTGATTGTGATGGCCTACAGCAGTCAGCAATTGGCTTGTGTTCAACCTGGACTTGGAATGGAATAGCTACTCAGAACCTCAGTTCACTATCTCCCTTTCCCAAGAAAGCTCTGGCCATATTTATACATTTTTATAACTTCACATCTGGATTTCTCCTGGCAAGGTTCTATCAGACATATGGGAATTATTAAACTCTGTGGGTCTATCAAGCTTTTCTGCCATGGTTTATAAGTCCATAATCCTGAATAATTATGGATTGTAAATTGCATTTACGCTGAAAGAGATGAAGACTAAATTAGGGATACAAAGTTAGGGTAGTCTATAGACATAACTTTTAATGCTCATAAAGTAATGATCAATGTTTCTAGGAAGCTTAAATGGAAAGCACAATTTTGTTTTTAAACCCTATGGATATCTTTAACGATTCACAATTACCAGTCTCACTGTTTAGCTTCAGCGCTGAGTGTGGTGGAGCTAATCTGACCCGAGAGAGTCATTGTGTCTATAACCTGCTCCCTCCAAGCCCTTGTTATGGTTCCAACCCTGGCCTGAGTCCTCGCCTGTGTAAATCACTGTTACACTGAGCTGTAGAGAGGCCAGGGGAGTGGGTTGAGAAGTCTTGGAGCAGCACTCCATTTCATCCTGTAATCACAGAGAGAGAGAGAGAGAGAGGGCGAGAGAGAAGGTGAGAGAGCGAGAGAGAGGGAGAAGGAGAGAGAGAGCTGGAGGGAGGGAGAGAGAGACAGAGAGAGAGCGAGAGAGAGAGAGAGAGAGAGAGAGCGAGAGAGGGGAAGGGAGGGAGAGTGAGGGAGGGAGAGCAGCCCCAGCAGCCCTTTGGTGTCGGTGAGGACCCTCCTGAGGTTTTGGAGCAAGATTTAGCTGTAATAATGCCTGTTGCTCCAGTGACTATGCTAGAGCTATTACGGTGCTGGTGGCCCAGTGGGAGGAAGTCTCTACGTCCAACCAGCCCTCTGGGACGGGGTTATGTCAGGTTAAGAGGGAACTGCACGCAACCTTCAGAATCTTACTCTAAACTTGGCCTAGCCTTCACTGGTAGCCTAGCTTCTATATTAACCAGATTGACGGTGACATTTTGGGCCTCGACAATGAGCTATCCCTTGGAGGATAAAGAGTGGAGCTTTGGTGTAGCACTGCTGGCAGGACACTTCAAGCACAGGCCTGCAGAGCTGGATAGAGTGATGAATAGGCTAAACACTTAAGTCAGAGTCATATTTTCTTAGGGCTTCTCAGGGCAGCCTCTGCATTCTGTGTGTTAGTTCAACAGCGTTTCCTACTCTTTCTTTATGTTTGAGGCTAGACATTTAACCCCGGGCCCACTTTGACAACACCTCAGGTCTGCGACTGCATGCTGAATTTGGAGCTTTAACACAGACTTTGACGGACGTCAGTCTTTTGACACGTGGCTGCAGGCGGCTAGTTGGGTGCTTCTTAGAGGGTGTTAGTAGTGTGAGAGACTGCGCCGGGGGGGGGGGGGGGGGGGGGGG
>JAVQIZ010200296.1:5000-14458 GCA_036023535.2 Galaxias brevipinnis
CCGCCCACACTGGGCATGCAACATTGCAGATATGAACTTTGGGGGAACTATGGGGGAGACCGACCATTTGCCGGCTAACATCAAGGCAGTTGACTACATACATACATGTCTGAACCCAATGGATATTTTCCTACTAATATATCCACCCACCCTAAGAGAGATCACCATTGAAATGTCTAACCTCTACTCCACCAAGACCAAGGGCAATTAACTGTATCCCAGTATGGATGAACTCCTTGCATTCTATGGGATCTTCACATCTGGGTAAAGCTCTGTTGTGACGTGACAGTGATGAACACACTGAAAGCATTTCAGATGCAATGCACAAACATTGCTTTCATGACCTTGGTTCATGTGCTTGACAACACCAAGATCCCTGACGACCCATGTGTTAAGCTCAGGCACACCTTTTCCCAGCTCAATCAGTCAAACACAGTCATGCCATTTCAGGAATGGCTGTCAGTGGGTGAGAGCATTATCCTATAATTATGTCCGTCATGGATGTAAGCAATTCCTAAGAGGTAAACCAATCCAGTTTGGTCTCAAGCTATGGAGCCTTGGCTCCTCCAGTGGCTCCATGTATCACATAGGGCCATGCGGAGGTTCCCCCTCTCTTCTCCCTGAGGCTGGGTCGGGTCAGGGGCCCAGTGTTGTTCTCTGTCTTGCAGAGCAAGCTCAGGTGCCCCAAGGTTGTAAGTTAATTCACGACAACCTCTTCACTTCACTTGCACTCTCTCCTCAATGGAATTACTAATAGAGGGTATGGGAGCTCTGGAAGGATGAAGCAATGTCCCATTCAAGCCACATGACGACTTCATGAAGTAGCCCGTGGAACCTCTGGGGTTTTGCACCGAGGAGACAAGTTGCTGGTCCGTTGGAAAGACAATAACATTGTCACAGTGGTAACAAACATGGAGGAGATTTAGAGTGAGACGTCTATCTGTGGGTTTGTGATATGTAAAATAGTCACACTGGAATGTGATGGATTATTCTAGTAGCAAGGCTGGGGCCTGCCAAAGACAGAGTGTTAAATGTGTTAAAAACTGGGCTGGGATATATATGAACTTTGATGACTGGATAGGGGAAACGTGTTAATTCGGTACACAATACATTATCCCACCTGTCACAAATGTGACCGACCAAAATAACACACTTTTTCACCTACTTTTCACTGAATATTTTTTAAATGAATGATTGATTATTTCAGAGGGTTATTAATGGCACATCATTTGGATATTTTCATGTCTGGGATTAATTCGGGATTAAATGGGTTGGGTGCAAATGAAAACAGTGTGATGACAGCAGATTGTGAGGCGTGAAAAGGTTTTTAACGCCCTTCTATTTTCCAACGGGCTCTGCCAGTTTGACAGGGTTTACAACTTTGTTGGCGCTTCCGTAGTCAAGAGTCGTTTTAAAAAAGCTGTGCTGTGACATTGCAGTCGTTTACAGTTCAATTATCTCGTCAAGATGTCATTCAGATTGCATTGACATTTCGTCACTGATCAAATTGACATCTTCCTGGTCATTGCTGAATTACAATGTACTGTTATCTTCTGTAGATTCTGAAAGCACACTTCCACCATTCATTGTATCCCCATTTCATGAGCAAGCACTGGTGACGCATTAAACTGGGTATCGGAATATTCAAAATATATTGGTACATTTTTTTATTTATGTATTTTTGGGACACAATGATTTGTAGTTTATTTGTACATGGCTATGGAGAAGTGATCTGCCAGATAGACTCCAACTGAAATGCAATGTGTTTCTACCCCTCCAATATGTGGTAACCCCCTATTTGGGATTAGTATGTGTCATCTCCTATCTACTTCAGTGAATGTCTATGGGATGTCGGGTCATGCATGGCGTATGTACAATACAGAAGAGTACACTCCCCCGTGCAACTATGAGAAGTTCACGGAGGAGGATAATGACTTGTCTCCACATGGAAAGAAGGAACGTCTTCAACAGTTAACTGTTAAAATGAATAATGTCACCATGACGATCCGTCTTCCACCTTTAGCCCAGGTACAATGCCATATTCCACATCGCATGGAAGTACGCCTTAGGTGTGTGTCACTCTGAGGAACTCATGACCACACAATAAAACACACTGCCAATGGAGCTGTCTTCCTCGCCCGTAAATTTGCTTCCCTGAAACATGTTTAAGCGTTATCCGAATAATTGTCAGTGTGGGTTTCTTACACTGTACACCGTTTTTGAGGGCCTCCTCATTAAAGTGTTTCTCAGCATCCACACAGGGGTAAACACTGTGCGACTGTACGGAGAGGCTGCTTATTATCCCCTAGCCACATTCCACCACTTCAAAGCGCCCGGCGTAATTACAACGCTCAAAGGTGTGTCCAAACATACCAAACACAAGCAGCGAGTTCCCTCCTGGCGCTGGTGCCTCTTCATCTTCCTCGCCATTCACATGGACTAGCTCGCAAACTCTCACCCACACAAACGAATGTGCGTGCACCCACAGACACACACGCACACACCCACACACCCACACACACACACACACACACATTTGACTTCATCACGCAAAGGAACAGTTAGTTGTCCTCAATTGCTCAACTGTCACATCACTGAGTCACCCGCGAGTTGAAGGCTTAATGGAAAATATTTCATTACGCCAACATCCTTTTACAAACATGACTATGAAGAAAAGCACAATGGAGTAAGAGATGATTTCCGTGATCCAGGAAAGACAAGGGGGAAGGAAGGTGAGAAGGGAGCGCATCCTGTCAATACAGGGACAGGCTCCGGCTCCAGCAGAGAAGTGACTGACAAGGTGCCTGAGGGTGTGGGCATGACCAGGGCCTGTTGTAGGGGAGGAGGAGGGGGAGGAGGAGCGTCCCGAGGAGGGGGCGGCACCAACACGGCAACAGTTTGTCCCCCGAGGAGGCAGCTCTTTCATCTGGCCGCTCGCTGGCGCCTCCACAAACCTGGGATTGTCTGTGAAATCACCCGGCGTAATAACGCTGCTTCTGGCCTTCCAGACACCATGTCTCAGGCCCAGGGCTAAACTGAGGCACAAGCACGCACACACACACACACACACACACACACGCATTAACTAACGACACTCACAACCTGTCAAACTGGCCACAATAATTAACATTGATGGAGTAATCAAAACTAACATAAATATTTTAGTAATTGATATTGATCACGTGTTCTAGAAAAAATGAAAGCGATACAGAGGAAAAAAATATTTCGTATATGCTTTGATTTTTTTAAAACCTTGTGCTCAACACCTTGTGCAGGCAATATAGATTAAGAGGCAAGGTTTTACAAGAAGAATACGTTTTTTCTTTTTCTCTTACAAAAGGTGTCTAAAATGTCTTCAACAGGAAATAACATCCCAGAGGGCATTATGAGATAGGCAAGATAAAGGGGCAGGGCTCAAACGGTTTTTAACCACACACTCTGCAAATAGATTCAATAACCTATAGAAAAGGCCATAGTGGATCTGTGGTAGAAATTAATGATATTGGAAAACCCTTAATGCAATTGAGTGCTGAAATTACACAAGAGGCACACAATTTGGGAGAGCTTGTATGCACATAATGCAGACCTATAGATTTAAGCACTGACAAAGCTCCTATAATATGTTGCATTGTTCATCTGTCTTTGCTCAGGTCCAAATTAGCCATATATTATCCACAGGGGACATGTGTTAACACATTTTGTTGAGGTTATGGTTTACAACGAATATGTTAGGAGAACTGCAACATGTGATAATAAGGCACAGCTTTATTTCGAAACTCCCTGTGATCTGAATAGACCAATGAGCGACAGGAGGTCTGCACCACACTGCACTCCGAAAGTTCGAGCCAGCTAGCGCAGCGATTGGCCGAAAGTTTCACTGTTGTGGGCCTGATGACAGTAAGCTAGATTCTATGTAGTACTTGACAGTTCACGTTCTGTCCCATACTTTTAAGGAGCCTCGTCTACCGCGCCTGACAGCTCTATCGTGCCGCGCCTGGAACTTCTCTTTTGGGGGACAGATATGTCTCACTTAAGTTTGAGAGACGGCAGTTCATCCGAAGAGGAGAGCCGCCCGGAGTCGACAGAGAGGACGATGGATGACCACAAAGCTCCAGTGACTAGCCATCATCATCCTTTCAGCGTGGAAGCTCTAATGTCGGGTAGAAAGACGCACAGTCGGCACGGAGAATTTATGACAAGCAAAGCCGAAAATGTGTCTGTGTTAACGTACTCCAAGAGTCAAAACTCTTCCTACTTATGCCGGGAAACATACAGTCCTCCAGAGGGAATCCAAAAGCATTTTATTCCACCGTCACCCGTGAAGTCGGAGACGTCCGAATCCGATGACTGTGCGCCCTGGGTAGTGGGCCAAAGATTCTTAGCACATCCTGGTAAGTTATCAAACCAGCAAAAACAACATGGTTTGCTTTATTTCAGCTATAAAGCTTGTATTAGCTTTGGGGCCAACCTAATCCCATTCCAATTTTACCCTGGAAATTAGACTAACAATACGCTACCTTGTATGGCCCGAATGCACTTGATCAATGTTATTGTTTACATTATGCGCTTACAGGCTATTCACAATAATTTGTCATCGCCTAATTTGTTTGCTTTGTTTTATTTGATTTCTGGCCAAGATGATAAAGGGTTGAGTTAAAAAACAGTGCAGTTCAATTATCTCACTTTTGGCAAAATAAGTTTGGCTGAATTCTTAAGAATAATCCAATAATCAAAAATAAATATCTTGAGTTATTCAACATAGCTTTACAATGTAAATATCTTTTATTAAATCTAGTTTTAGAAATCACGTGACAAATGGAATCCATTAAAATGTATCTTTAAGCATAAAAGCCATTAAATCAATACACGTGTACACACTATATATATCCAGTATATGCTAATACAATCTCAGTATAAAAACAATACAATTCCTGTATATTTTTTTAATTCATAACAGTTTCAGAATAAATTAAGAAAAATATAATACACACACATATATGTATGTTAATTCCTTGCCAGTCAAAAGCAATGGGTACCATACTAAGTGAAACCTTGTTGTGTAAAACTAGTCCGATGATCAATCCATTGTGTATATATATATATAACCTTGTTTATGTTATAAACCTCAAGCATTATGGACAAAAAAAATAAGCAATTACATACAGAACATGTTATATAATCTATGTAAAACATATTGTGACTCTCTATCATTCTCTGTGTCTGTCTAGGCCAGGTGAGTCCGTCATGCCCTCTACGGAAGCACAAGAACAACCGCAAGCCTCGCACTCCATTCACCACTTCTCAGCTGCTGGCGCTTGAGAGAAAGTTCCGGCAGAAACAGTACCTGTCCATCGCTGAGAGGGCCGAGTTCTCCTCCTCCCTGACCCTCACCGAGACCCAGGTCAAGATCTGGTTTCAGAACCGGCGGGCCAAAGCCAAAAGACTGCAGGAGGCCGAACTGGAGAAACTCAAAATGGCCGCCGGGGCTAAAACGGTGGCCGCCGCCGCCGCGGCTCTGCACCCTGGTTTTACGTTACCTCTGCCCATGGGTGCCATGTCATTTTACGGACAGTCGTACTCCCCCTACCACCGGCCCATGCTGCCTCTGTCACCGGTGGGACTGTACGCTACGCCGCTGGGCTACAGCATGTACCACTTCTCCTGAAGGGAGGCCAACAGACGGACAGCGTACGACAGGACCTTTATGTTTACCACCTCTGCCATGTGGAACGTTCTGGACATATTGTCCGACAGGAACTCTTCACCTGTGTAGAACATTGCTGCACATTACCAATAGCGTAGATATTCTGAATAGAACATGATGGAGACCCAAGTGCCTTATTAAACAAGGAGCCAAACCAGAGCTGTGCTTTTTCTAATCTCTTCACATATTTAAAGGAGAAACAGTTGTACGGATAGGTTCTGAGATTGCGTTCCGCGCGTTATCTTTCATTCCGTGACTTTGGTTAAGAATGTGCTGGCGTTTCAAGTCATATACGTAAGCGTAGCAACAGAGAGTAGATTTACTCTCTACATATTCTGTTTTGCTAATCTTGTTAGAAGAAAAGTAACTATGTTTGTGGGCAATGCAAATGCAATTATCCAAACTCTTCACTCTGAACGGGAAAAGCAGGCCTTGATTTATGCCTTGAAAATGCACATCCAGTGAGACTGTCTCCTTGGGGGAATCGACACAATTGGTCTTACAGAAAAAGTGTAATTTTAATATTATGTCTAGACATCCTTTTTTCAGCACTTATAGTCTTAACCGCCATGCAGGACTTTTCATAGTAAATGTATGAATTGAATCTGTATAGGATTATTCACGCTGGCAATGTGTACATCATTTGTATTTTGTATTTATAGCCGCAAAAAAATGCTTTCTGACCAAAACATGTATTTATACTTTTTTCTTTCTCTGAAAGATCCTTTGTAAGGACCTATAATATGCTATGCAGTTTTCCATAACGTTTTTAAAGGAAATTGAGAATAAACAACAACAAAAAAAATCTGAATCATTGATTCACCTCTATTTCTTTTTTTTTACGTCGTATTTTTCAAGCTTTTGTAAAAGAGCTGTTTGTTTAACACGAGACCGAAACAGCTGTTTGGTGTGGTTTTTCTGTGCAAAAGGTGGTCACTGTTAGCCCATGTTTGACTGCTCATAATTGATACCTTTAAATTGCTGACATAATTCCTATGATTGCAGGAAATTGTTCTCAGTCAATGTAATTTCTGAGGTATGTCCCACAAGGTTGTAAAGTACCCTGTAATTGAAGTTATCAACTCCGCTGATCTTAAGCTTTGAAAAAAAGCAGCAAATTAGTTCGTACTGTTAAATGAAACAAAACACCTTGGAGTTTATATTTTCAGGTTGTAAATGTGTCAATTTACAAAGTCGTGCTTGTGTGCAATTCATATTATATTGGGTTGAAGGGTATCACCACTGCCATTTTAATAATTGTTTTCCCAGTCCGACAACCTTCTTAAAAACGTTCTGGACTGCTCAGCGGCAAAATAGAATGCCCTCACATATTTCAAAACCACTGCTAACTGCAATATTCACAGCGTGTCCTCGAACCCTTTCGTTATTACAAGAAAACACACCTCTGAACCCAATTTCTCCACATCTCCACAGGTTGATTAAGACGGACATATTCTCTCCCTCCACGGCGCGCTTTGCTCCTGACCCGGTTGACCTCCGTATCATTGGACGTCAAGCGCCCTGTGTCTCTGCACACGTCTCCTGCTTGGTGTGCCTAACCTGGGGTAACCTCTCCGTCTGAGAGGCAGAGTCGGTCATGTTATACGGCCATCCTTCCCGCCTGGTTCTCCATCCGTCAGCACGCAGAGAGCGAGAGAGAGAGGGGGGTGGGAGCCTGGGAGAGGTGGCCTGCCGCCGTGGCCAATCGTGAGAGCAGCTTACGACTTCCGCGTGACTTTGATGTAATGAGGAAATCATTTACGGGCGGCGCTCTGTTTACGAGGGTCCCCCCTTTAATCAGAACAGGGCGTCGAGGCTGCCGACGACGACGACGACGCCAGGCCAGGCTAGCCCTTCAGCCGTCAGGGCAGTCAAGCAATCAGCCCTAATGAAGTGCAGACTGGCTTGATGGCCACGGGTATCTGCTGACGTGAGGCGGCAAGTCGGTGCTGGCCAACTTCAGGAACAACTCAAAGCAGGATGGATGTGTGAACGGGGGAGAGTACGTTCGATTGGTTTTGACATTGAGTTATTTCACTTATGGGCATTAAACGCTGCGACACAACTGGAAATATCCCACACCTGAAAGATATATTTGCATGCAAGAGAGGTGCTTTTTGAGGCCCACATGCACTTATCTTATTACTCTAGACGAGTGTGTGTGTGTGTGTGTGTGTTCAAGGGCACGTGCATGGTTGTTCTGCTTCTCATGTCCATGTAGCGTGTGTGTGTGTGTCTCTGAGTGTGCTAGTGCCCAGGACAGCATTGCGCACTTTGAAAAAATCTGATGAAGAGACCGGGTGCTTGTTTCCAATGTCATCTAGTGGTGGTTTTAAAAACAGCACCCAGGGAAAAACCAGTTGCAGAGTGCACTTTAAATTGTGCATAGTTAAACTCGAACAAACACACACATACACACACACACACACACACACACACACACACATACAGGATATGACACGTGCACACATGCAGAGGTTTTAACGAAAGAGAAGAAAGTGTTAGCGCAATTCTTAAATGCAGAATGATATCCACAATCTATTTTCCCATTAGTGTGACATCACTGGCGTGGAGGACCTGGTTGAGCCGTGATGTTCCACATCACCGACCGTGTGAGGGGTAATGGAACATGTGGACCTGCTGGCTCCACGGCCTTATTTCTGCAGTCTTTTAATCTGGGCAGTGAGCCTGAAAGGCTCTTGCTCACAACGGAGCCCATTGTGATAATGTAATCTTAATGTTGTTTCGAAGGCCTCACACTGGGCACCGTAGGGAGACAGAGGGACATTGTGCAACCACGCCAGGATTTGAGTACACGGGGAGTTTTGACGATGGATTGATCCCCGCTCCACTGGCCTGACTATCAAGTAGTCTGTTTGACTGCCACTGCAGGGATGCATCTGGAGGACCGCAGGGGTGCTGGGCTGACAGTTTAACACACACACACACACACACACACACACACACACACACACACACATACACACACACACATACACACACACACACACACACACACAAAAACACACACACACACACACACACATATTACAGTACGTTGACTTGGGAAAGTTTATCCTGGATATTGTGGAACTATTGTCTATAGAGTTTCATCTCTGTAAGAAGCAAATATCTGCAAATGTTTTTTTATTCTAGCTTTAAAAGCATTCAGGTTTGTAACAAGTGAGACACAATTACCATATCTCCCAAAACAAAACTGTTTTTGATATACATTTTTTTTATTCTGGTTTTTCAGGCAGGTTGCCAGAGTGCGGTGGAAAGCGAGACAAGATAGTCGGAATAAAGAGTGTCGAAACAAACGAGCCTGGACGGCCGAAGCCCATTCGCGGCATGTGACTCAAAGTGCCACTCCAGAACTCGCACACGTCGGGTACAGAAACAGCCATTCGTTTCCTTCCGACCTCACAGTCTGAGTGACGAGTCGTCATTTAGCGTGACGCCGCCACTGAGGTTTTTGCTGCGTGTTGTCGTCAGGGCGATCCGAAACTATTTCCTGGTCGTGGCTTTTTGAACCTGTTTCCGGGCTCGCTGCTCCTCCACACAGCCCGGGGCTGTTTGGGTCTGCACAGCTGCTGCTTCAGAGAGAGTCTGCGTCTCCATGGGCTCCTCCGGGGGAGGGGGACGTCAGCTCACATACGTACTCACACACCGAGGGAAGCCGACCGGGGCGGCGCTCCGTCCAGTCACGCGCGCACGCTATACCGCTACCGAGAGTATGGCCAGGTCCCCTGCC
>JAVQIZ010200305.1:0-21070 GCA_036023535.2 Galaxias brevipinnis
TAAAAATTTTTAAAAACCCCCCCCCCCCCCCCCCCCCACGTTCTTTGAGAACGCTTATTGTTCACTGCAGCAGAGGTGAGAATCAGCCGCCTCCCCCCTCCCTCCCTCCCTCCCTTCCCTTTCTTTCTGCCTCTCTCATTCGGAGAACGCCCCCGCGCTGATGCGGGGAGCTCAGGCAGCCGTAGGAGAGCACGGTGCCGACGCCGCACACGCCTCCCTAAAAATAGATCAAACACACACCTCTTGACTGGAGCCCTCGTGAAGGAGGCAGAGGAGGAGGTGGTGGGAGAAAGAAGAAAAGGAGGGGGAGGCGGAGGAGGAAGAGGAGGAAGAGGAGGAGGAGGCGGAGGCGGGAAGACGAATGCTCTGCGTGCCGGTCCCAAAAAAGGCTCGTCGGTGATGTCAGAGCAGCTCAAAACGGCATCCTCTGTCTTCCGCATACTAAATATGGACGCCGGGAGGGGGAGCGACGAGGAGCTCCTGCAGTTCCGACTCCCCCTCCCTGCCCATATAAGGACATCAGGCAATGCTGATGCGAAAGAGAGAGAGAGGTTCTGTATGCAGTGTGATTCTCTCTTTCTCTCTTTCTCGCTGAGGCTTGGCTGCCAGTTACAATTTCACCAGAATTTCATTCTGTAGACACCGATTGACGTCGGCTCTTACCTGTCCGTCACGTGTCCATTGCTCTTTTCTCATCGTACCCTGTAATGAGGCTCACGATCGTCCTTAGATGTTTGGAACCCGGCCAACCCACAGCACATGTGAATGGGTTAAGCAGGACCAAGCTATGTGATTTAATTAATCTCCCCATGTAGTTCTAATTAATCCCCCCCCCCTCATCCTTTTTGGGCATGGTCCCTTGTCTGGTGCAACATCTCCCTCATTAAAACAATTTGAAGCTCACTCCAAACGGCTAAATCGGAGGTCGAGGAAACCATTAGCCTCTTCTGCGACGGCTGCAAAGGGGACGGCTGCGGCTGAGCAGTCCACAAGCCGTCCCCGCTGCTCAGCCTCAAGAAACGGAAAACGGCAAGTCTTTATTACACAGCGAGACCACGGTTGCCCCCCTCAGACTTAGAGACCGTGACGGCCAAAGCCAACGAGGAGAACGCCAAGTCCAAACGGGGTCGACAAGGCTAAATGTACGAATTGTTTTTCTGAAGTGGTTTGATATTTTGTTAGTCGTGAGGCTTTCGCTTCGTCTCGTTCTTCCTCACTTGTCAGTCAAACGACCGTGTTTCCTCTGGGAGATAAGTGAGGGAAAATGCCGTTACCGCTCAGCTGGCAGACACATAAACAGGCAATCTCGGTAATTGCAATGAGGAGGAGGGGCAGGGGGGGGGGCATGAATTATCAAGGAGGTTTTGAAGAAAAAAGTGGCCTTTTATTTCATGACAATCTAAAACAAAACACTTTAAGTGAAATCCCAGGTGGCTAATAGCAGAGTGAGACGGTCACAGACGAGCGCGTTTTGAAATGTGGGCACTCGTTTTGGACAAAAAGCTCTCTTTTGTTTTAAACACGCTGACACATTCTATGACGTGCTGCACGAAGTTCCGGCCTCGTTCGCGAACTTTTGTGCCAGCTGATCAGGCAAACGTCTGTCGTTCCTGTGCGTCCACCCAGAGGCAGTAGCGTCTGACCTCCTCGCGACCCCTCCTCCTCGGAGTCAACACTTGGATGCATTTCTTCCCCAGCTTCAAAGCCCATCAACATTCTGCGTGTGCCCACACTGCATAGAGGGGGAAACTGCAGTGCCAGCACTTTCTTTTTTTTTTTTTTTTTTTTTTTTTTTTTTTGCGCCTCCAAAGGTTTCTTCTTCTTCGACAGTGGGCGCCCCCTCATCTATGAAAGTTTTCCAACCCCCTGTCCGTGTCTCTTCTCCCACGCGCAGTAGCCTGCCGGGGACTGCTTTCCCTCTCCCGTTTCAAATTTCAAAGCTGGAGCGGTAATTTGAAAAACAACAAATCATTTTGAATTAGCTTTTGTGCGGTACGTCTTCAGAGTGGAGCTATTACGTTTCCACTAGGTTTGGTGGGTTAGTAGTTTGTGCTGTACCTTTGCCAGCCTACACCTTCATCCAGCCTCTTTACCTGTGACGTTATGTTATCGCATCAAATGTTACAGTTTGCTCTAAGCAATCGGGGTTCTCCGGTTCTTGCGTGTTTCATGAAGGCAGGAGCGTCCTTCGTCAACGCATAACACAAGCCCCTTTGCTGAACAAATGAGCTTTCTGCTTCCCTGTCGTGCACGTCAGAATGGGCTGCATGTCCTTGAATCCCCCTGAAGAGGGAAGGAACCCAATAACATGGATAGCCAGAAAGGGAGAGAGATAGAACCAGGAATCGAGCTTCAAAAAGGAGGGATTCGACATGGTTTTAGCGGTAGAAAACGAGAGAGAGATTGAGAGAGAGCAAGAAATTGGAGGAAAAGGTGAAGTGGGAATGAAGGAGGAAAGAGTATCGGTGGCAGGGCTCGTTAGTGGCCCTCGGTAAGCCTCCGTGCCCAATCAAAGCAGTGGCGTCAGGGGAACACACAGGGGTGTGTACGGGGCCCCTTTGGAACCCACCCCAACTCCCCTCCTAATGCCGCTCATGATCACTACCACACACAAACACACCACACCTGTCTTAGTCCATACCATCCCGCCTTCTATGCTCACTCAGTTGTCCCCTCGTCTCCTACTCGCACACACACACACACACACACACAGTCAATGTCCCCTTATCTCACATACACACACACTGTCGATGCCCCCTGCTCTCTTTAGGAATTTCAAAAGGGCTGCTCGTGTCGTCAGTCCGCTGTACGTGTCCCCGACAAAGAGACTACGACGCCGAGGGACATAGTTGGAGCCACGTCCGAAGGGGGACGTGTATTTTCTGAGCTTTTCATTCGTGTGTGAGGCCACTGCTTCTGAGTGTGTTTGATGGCCCGTGCACCGCGGCCATAAGGGATGGGCCGTTAACTGGGTTCGATCTACCTGCTGGTCTGGATAAAGGCTGTCCTTGGCTTGTCGTACTGCCCTTGGTGTGGGGGCTCTGCCAAGCGGTGACTTAATGGTGCCGATAATGGAGTGGACCAGAGGATGGCAGCGGGGGCACTGCAGAACTGGCTGGCCTGTGCCCCCAATACACACACACACACACACGCACACGCACGCACACAGGCTGTTCTGTCCGCTACAAAGCAGGCTAGGAAACGGGTTGACTGAGTCTGCACTGTTGTTTTCTTCGTGTTTCCCTCTGGGTATTTTCTTTCTGTCAGTGAAGTCATATGGTCAGTAAAATGTATTATAACTTTGTTATTCTCTATAGTTTCTATCTCATTCTCACCCAGGCCTGGCGTGAATCTCTGCCATTTCGCCAGCTATCACATAGCACACTGGCTTGTTAAGAATAAATGTGGTATTTTTTACTGAAAGAAAACAGCCTTTTTATTCTGAGGTAAATGCTTGAGAATAACGGGTCTGTGTACTCGGAGTTCCCTGAACGCAAGTCAACACGTTCCGTTTTTTTTGTTCCCATTTTCTACAAAACAAACCTTCATTTCCCTCTCCAATGGAAATCATTAGCTGAGCTCCGCCAGTCCGTTTATCACAAACACTAAGGAGTGTACCTCTACTTTTCCCCCATTTTTCCACTCAAGCCCGACTGGTGAGAGCCCTTTTCTCAAGCACCCATCATTTCTCATGCATTGCGCTGTTTCCCTCGCCCTACTGACGGAGAGAGCGGAAAGGAAGATTGCGTCCAAAAGACACGCGTTACTTGATCAACCGCCCGTCGAGGTCAAAGGTCAACGATGACCGAGCAGCTCCATCTGCCGTGTCAGTGAGTCTTCCTCTCTTTCTCTCTACGTCCTGCTCTAGCTCCCATCAACCCCTTTGCATCGCTCTTTCTCTCTTTCTCATCTTTTCAATCTCTTTACCCAACCCCCTTCAGCTCCCAGCTCGTTTCTACGGGCCCGAATAATCAATCTCCATTTTTGCTTTGCTTCGGCCGGCCCGTAATGATTATGTATAGCCATTTTCCTCGATCGATCTTCCGTAAGCCAGATTCATTTGAAAAGGGATTCGTTTTTCTTCTTTTTTTTTTTGTGACCAGTTGTAACGAGAGGCGTGTGCACTTGGCGGAGAGCTGGCCAGTCACATTGATGTCTTGGTTGTGTGTGTGTGTGTGTGTGTGTGTGTGTGTTTTTGAGGTGCTCAGCTGCATTTTACACTCTGCTGAGATCACCAATATGTTCACATCCGTAATTGAGCTGAGGCCTCCTATTTGAGTCACCAGACTGCAGTACGAATTATACCATAGGTTTGACGGCAACGCAGAAATTTCAAAACGGATTTCACAGATTTTCCTGACAGATCTTATCAAGCCGGTAAAGGTTTAATGTTTTTTTGTTCATTTTTTTTAAGTTACGGGATTTTAGTCCAGGAAAAATAAGGTCAGTCGCATGGGGAAATAATTCCCTGGTTGTGTTTTTTTGGGCCAGAGGAGCTGACCAGCCCCGCCCCTCCCCCTGTAAACAGACGTCAAAGATCTGGTTTCCGGGACGGAACGTCTGCCTGCGGGCGCCTGGCGTTCCCACCGCTGCAGCCTGCCCTGGGGGGACTAGAGCTGCCTCTGTTTGCTTTTGGGTTCCCATAATACTCCTCCCGCAGAGAGGTACGCTAACACACCTCCATCCATCTGTCTATTAGCGCCGTTGGGAGGGCATCTAAGCTGGGGACGGTGGAGCGAAAGCCGCTCTCTCTCGTCATTCTTACCTTCTTCCCCTCTCTCTCATATTTATGTTTTTCTGTCTTTCTTTTCTTTTTTTTGTCTACCTCACTCTAGTATTTTGCCCTCTCTCTCTCTGTCTCTCTCCCCTCCCCTCTGCGTATGTCCTTCCGGCCTGCAGCAGGGGGGCTAGTAACTGAGGTAATAGGCCCAGCTCAGAGCGCTGCCTCGGGTTAGCTTTGCCAAGGTAATAGGCCTCCTCTCACCAGACACCACTAGGCTCCCTACAGATAGGGTCACCACTGCTACACCACCCACACACACACACACACACACACACACACACACACACACACACACTAACAACTTGTTTAGGGGGTTCAATGGCCCTTGGGCATTAGCTGAGAGTGCAGGGGTTTCTGAGTAATCCTCTCCGTTGTTGATCATCGGCAGGCACAGGCACAATGACGGTAATTCCTGGAACCCGATTCTGTTGTCCACATTTCCCGAGGCCAGTGTTACGAAGGTGCCTTGATTAGCACACAGAGCTGTGAGCGTTAGCTATTGAGCCATGGACTTAATGAAGGACCTTGTCCCCATTACGCTGGAGAGCTCCAACAAAGGCGTCTGTGTTTACGCCGCTGTTGGACTTTTCTTTTTTTTTATTTATAAAAAAATATATATAAAATTTTAGCATGACGAATCCATAATTGCCCGTCGTCACTCGTGAGAAACGGCGAGCAGACTTTGACCAGAGCAGGGAACCGCTTATCTAAGCCGTTAGAAAACGGAGAAAAGATTTTGTGACAAACGGGCACTTCAAGGGGGATGCCTAGCAATCGATTCTACGAGGACCCTCTGTGGACCCAAAAGCAGCCGATTGGCCCATATCGAGGGCTCTCCCATTGATCCGGGGGCCCTCATGCTAAGGCGAGACAACAATGCGCCATAGTCTCCCTAAGCCCAAGATTGTTGTGGTCTGCTGATGATTGGTAAGCGGCTTATGTCGCCTGCTGGGTGGGAGCCCGGACGTTCAGCCGGCAGGACGGGAGGGATGTAGGATAAGACCACTGGCCAGGAGGACGGGGGGAGAGAGGGGGAGGGTTCAGGCCAACCTGGAGTGCCAAGCCTAGAAAGGCCATTGACTCAGGGCCTCGCCCCCGGTAGGATCGATTGCGCGTCCTGATTGGCTGCCGTCTTATTTCCTGATTCTCCGAGTGAGAGAGTTTTGAAACGAACACTGCAACAGGATGGTGTAAAGTTACAGGCTGTGTCAGATGACAACATAAACGCTACTATAATATCCTGGCTGAATATTCCCCTACCCAGCTTGTGAAGACCCCTGACTGATACATAGGAGGAGGAGAAGACTTGAGCAAAGAGTCAGCCTAATTGTATAAAAGGGGCAGTATAGTCTAGCTGCATTTCATTGTGTAGTAGTAAGGGTGTGTGTTTGTGTGGGAGTGTATATGTACATGTTTGTGATCTTTATGAACCCACGGATAAATAGCAATGTGTGTGTCTGTGTGTCTGTGTGAGTGTGTGTGTTTGTGTGTGAGTGTATATGTACATGTTTGTGATCTTTATGAACCCACGGATAAATAGCAATGTGTGTGTCTGTGTGTGTGTGTGCGTGTGTGCGTGTGTGTGTGTGCGTGCGTGCGTGTGTCATAGCCAGTCCATGGCCCGTAGCTGTTCATCGATTGATGGGACGGGAGAGTGTTTTGGGAGCGCTCCAAGAATCAAAGGAGAGATTGGCTGCACACGCCACTGCTTTCATTTGCCTCAGTGGGTCTATTACACTAGCTTAAAGCAACGGAATACTCACTCCATCAACGAAGGAGGTGGGGGGAGCCGAGTAGATCTCTCGCCATGTCCCTTTTTCATTTCTTTTGGCGTTGCTCAGCGGAGGGCGAGAGGCAAAACACCCACGGTCGTGTTGTTGTGTGAGTCCTCTCTGTGCTACTGTGTGTATCGAGGGTCGTCCTAATATACTGGGAGCCACCGCACTGTTTTCCACACAGACTCGTCCGTGTGTTTTTGTGTGGCGGTTTTACATGCGGTGCTGTGTTTCCGTGGCTTGATATTGAAAAGACTATTGGCTAGAAATCCTAAACAACCCCCCCCCACCCCCCTTTCAGTCTGAGTCTCTGTGAGATGACCTAAGCACTGTTGCTAAGCTCCTGTCATCTCATTAACAAAGACCCCTCTGACAGGACTCTGAGGTGTCCAAGGTCCCACTCAGATATTCACTGGAATGTGAAGGGGGCCCAATTTGGCAGTAGCTTTCATCAAATTTTCCCCTCCTTATTCAAGTGAGGGTTACTGTTTAGAAGAGTACTGCGGTCTGTAGTTCTTTAGTAGTACTGCATAGAGATGGGTAGTAGCCACAAGACTACATTTACATAATCTGTTTTTAAGCCTTTTTTTTAACCCAATTGTTTGTACTACATATGCTTGCTTACCTTGACAGTAGTTGTTAACATGATGAATATTTGTACTACTGTCTCGTAGATACTCTAACAGCACCAGCTCTGGAATTTCAGAACTCTTCCAGAATTCTCTGGGAATTAGACTGTTTGTGGTGGATCCTGTTGTGTGTGTGTGTGCGTGTGTGCGTGTGTGCGTGTGTGTTTGTCATTCTCCTGGAGTAGTTTGACCTTTCCCTGTCTCTCCAGGTCTCTCTCCCTCTGTTCACTGCTCAAACTAGAACGTTTGTTTTCTTTTTGTTTTCTTTTACAATGCATTGCATATTCAGAAGAGGCAGCATGTAGGTATCTTTAAAACAACACGTCTCCCTGGCTGCATGAATCACACTTTACTTTCGAATTATACTTTATTGCCCTTTTCACTTTCTCTTGGCGCTGCTTTTTAATGCTTTCGGTGTAATGTTTTATTGCAAAGTATGTCTCAAATGTATCTAACCTAATTATGAGATGACTTTTTTTTTTGGTTGATCGAACAGAATTTTCAATCTTTCAATTGTTAACATAAGCTGTTAGTATCATGAACATTTTGGATTTTATTTGAACTAGAGTCATTGATTTTTCTCGTTCTTTTTTGTTTTTGTCGTTGATGTTGAGTGTTATTGTTCTAGTCTTATTGATTTTGTTCAGCGTCTGTCTGCTCTTGACTTGACTGATGTTCCATCTTGTCCGTTCAACCCTTCCCCTCCCTCGTCCTCACTCACCTGTCTCCCATGCATTCTGTGTGGCTGCATGGTCTTCTCCTTTTGCACGTCGCTATAGCGTTCAGTGGCAGTGTAAGGACTTTAATGTCGTTCCTCCTCTCTTTCTCTCTCTCTCTCTCTCTCTCTCTCTCTCTCTCTCTCTCTCTTTTTCTCTCTCCTCGCCTTTTTTGTTTATTTTCTTCCCTTTCCATGTCTTCCCTCTCCAGGGGACGTGCTCTTTCAGATGGCCGAGGTCCACCGGCAGATCCAGATGCAGCTTGAAGACATGGTAAGCGCACGAGGGTGGAGCGGGAGCGGGTCCTGGAGTTCATCTTGAACTCGTCCTTGTGGTCTTTGTAGCTCTGCAAAGTCACTTCAAGACTAAAGTACTGGGGAAAAAAGAAACACCTTTTACCAATGTTTAAGCCTATCAGTGCATGAACATTTGAGGGCATATAATGATTACTTATATATTTTTAAAAAAATTTATAAGTTTATTCTGTACTGTCCCAGTGAGCCCACAGTCTGCAGAGGAACAGGATGGGCACTTGGCCCTGCAGGATGCATCAGAACTACACAAACCAGAGCACTCCGGTTCTAAAGCCCCTTGTTTGCCTGCGATTAGAAACCACACTCTAAACCCATTTGTTCGGTTGGGGACAAATCTCACGTGTCACCTGACATTTTTCCATCACATGAAAATCTGTCTCAAAGTGGTGGATTGAAGTTGAAATATGATTTCCCCACAAAGACAATAAAGGAAGTAGACTGTGGAAAGGTTGTGCTAAAAGGCACTTTACAAAAGAAGCCCGGCTCTTAAGGCAGTAGTTTGAGTTAGTTCATCCTCTGAGAGAAGGCTTGTTTTAGATTTTTACCATCCGTCCTCTGAAGGTGACACAGCGTGAGTTCATTTGAGTCACTTAATAATTTAAAGTCACCATGGAGAAAGTCGTTTTATAGGTGAGCTAGTGACATTTCAGTGGTGCCTGGTGTGTGAAAGGAGACGACTACCATCATAACGTGGGAATCTACACACATACAGCAAATTAACTTGACATTTGACTTAACATCATAAACAACCTTTACTAATGATTTGGGTGTAGCACATACACTGTGACACATGTTTGCTTATAGAGATGCAACAGGCATCAACCTTACCCCTCCTCCTTCCATGCTGCTGATACTATTAGTTTGAATGTCAACCCCCCCCCATCTACCTTTCAGCTGAAGTCCTTCCACAACGAGCTCCTGACCGAACTGGAGAAGAAGGTGGAGCTGGACGCCCGCTATCTCAATGTAAGTGGCTCTGCCTGCCGTCTAGGTCCACCGCCGCTCACACAGACGCTGGCTAGGAACAACTCTCCAGTCCCCTGCGTCGATCATGTTGACACCTCAGGCCAAGGGCGTCTGCTTACTTGTAGTAATTCTACTTGTGTATTACCAGCCCTTACCCATAGCGGAGGTTAGTGGCCGTCGTCGTCTGTAGAAGAATCTGACAGAAAAGAGAGCGGGTGACTTGTACATTATGGGACATGGTGCTAGTCCTTCTCCTGGGTTTTATTATGGGAGGGATGGCTGTGTTCCTCAGGGAGCCTCAGTGCAGGCTACTTTGAACTCCTTCCATCTCAAAGAGCCACAGGTTCTCGTGAAATCGTAGGCGAGACGGAGAGGGAGCGCACGCTGTCTACTTGACGCGCCACAGGCTCTCGTCGTCTTCAGCACGGCGGTACACTCGCACAAGTTACTCGCCGCCGCGTTCATTGAATTCTGACGCGTTTTATGAACGAGAGCGACACTTCAGAGCTTTACGCCTCCCAAAATAGAATTCGGAATTTAGAGCAGCTTCTTTGCGCGTGCGTAGGGATGTTTGGAATTGTCTGTCTATCAATAAGGGATGCTCAACCCTTTCCTGCCGCGGATCGAAATCTGAAATTCCGGTTGCGCACAAATTCCTTTTAATTAGAAATGAGTTTTGTGCCCTCACAAGTTCAGTGGACGTTGTCAAGAGTTTGGCAGCGGATCAGAAAAGGCATACCTCGGCGCCGCTCTTCGAAAGCTTTGACAAAAGTAATTAACCACGCTCGCCTGCTTTTTCCATCAGACAGTGCGAGACGGAGAGGATTGACGGGGGGGGGAAACACGCGTTTGCGTCAGAGCTTTCGCGGCAGGCGTGTACCAGTGAGACACAATAGACACGGTCGGGAGCCCATCGAGTGTCTAGCCGTCGGGGAGGCTATAGGGACGGGAGGGAGGAGGCCTGTGTGACACGTCAAACCCCCCCCCCCCTCCTCCCACCTCTCTCGCTATCCTCCATGAGCCCGGCTGTCCTCGTGCAGCACTAGGCTAACCTGTTGGGCCCGTGGTTGTTCAGCGACCGCGGCCCTGACGCCGTCTGTAGACCCAGCGGCCCTGACTCTCTACCGCCCCCCACCCCCCTCCCCCCGCAGGCTGCGCTGAAGAAGTACCAGACGGAGCACAAGAGCAAAGGGGAGAGTCTGGAGAAGTGCCAGGCGGAGCTGAAGAAGCTGCGCCGGAAGAGCCAGAGCAGCAAGAACCCTTCCAAATATGGAGACAAGGAAATGCAGGTGAGCGTATGTGTGTATGTGTGTATGTGTGTGTGTATGTGTGTGTGTATGTGTGTATGTGTGTATATATGTGTGTATGTGTGTATGTATGTGTGTATATATGTATGTATGTATGTGTGTATATATGTATGTATGTATGTATGTAAGTATGTATGTATGTATGTGTTTTCTTTCTTTGCGTGCCAATGTCTGCGTGTTGAGGCAGAAGGAGCTTTAGGTGCATGCTGCTGGATTATGCATAAATATGGATTATGCCTAAATATGGATTAGGGTTTGACAGAGCCCTACTGTAGATATTGTGTGCAGGTGATGTGAAGAACAGACTGTTGCCGGGAGGATGTAAAGCATGTCCAGCTGGCCGGTCAATAGTTCACCATACTGTACGGAGCGGTCGGCACGGTGCCACCACGGCAACAAAACCTGATCCCATTGGTCTTGGCAGTGAGCGGAACCATAGCCAGCCAATAACATTTCAACACATGTCTTGTGATTTCTTTGGAGCCAAATTAGCAGGCCTTTAATTCAGTCTCGAGAACAACAATGGTACAATCCAACTGCACTGTTGGCCAACGTGTGTGTGCGTGTGTGTGCGTGTGTGTGCGTGTGTGCGCGAGTACAGATGCTGTTGCTCATAAACAAAAACGGTGAAGGCTAATGAGCACGAGTCAGCCAGTTTTAGAGACTCCTCTCTTTAGCCAGATGAGATGGGGGCTTGGTGGGTAGGTGACCTGTTTCACGTTGTCTCTGGTTGTTGTGGATGTGCTGACCTGACTTCCATCAGGCCCCTTGGCCATTGCTTAGTCGAGATAGAGGTGTCAGCTCTATCTATCTGGGAGTTCCTGCTCCAAAACATCCACACTTTTTTTTTGGTTTTGTTTCAACAGTGCGCGATATTATTTAGAGGGGCATGCGCATATTGTAAGCAGGGCTCGGGGTTTGAAGCTCGACGGGTGTTCGAGGGAATCTAGGGAGTCGTTGGATTTTCCTCCCACCCCGTCGCACTTTGCAACGCCGGCGGAGCACTTTAAGAAATAATAGAAAGTAGTCGCACTTCTCATTTCGATCCCCACCCCCCACCCCCCCGCGCTCTTATTCGTCTGTCGCTGCACTCAGCGGTCCACGTAGGTGTTTCATAACCGTTCGTTTGTTTACGCAGAAGAAGAAGAAAAAAAAAAGAATCTAGGCCAGGTAATTAGTTTGAAGCGGCCGTAGTTCCTGCCGCTGCATGGGTTAGCGGTGCTCGCGGAGGTGTTGCGGCGGTGTCAGCGCGGCGTGGGCATAACCGTCTGTGGTCACGTGGGTGGGCGGCCGCTCTTACCCAACGCCCAGAGGAGCCGCAGAGCCTGCGGGGTGGAAAGCTCTCCATCCTCCTCTTCCTCCTCCTCCTCCTCTGGATCCGCACCTTTTTTAATGGCTTGTTGTTTAGTGACCGTGCATCAGTCGCTCCACGCGTTCTAAAAGCCGAAGTGGAGTGAATAGGTCTATAGGAGCACAGGGTGACCTTTTTTCCTTTCGGAACGCTGCGCCCACCGGTCGCTCACGAGCGGATGGTTTTTAGACGTGACACAATCGAACGGCCGTGCCCCCTTTTTTAGGTCGTGTGATGTCGTTTAATGAGGCGTGGTAGCACTGCGCGGTTTGACTCCAAACACCGGGGTCACAGGTCACCATCTGAAGGCCTGTGGGGTCAGCGTGGAAAGGCGGAAGGGCTGGGCTTTACGGTGTGATCGTTAGCCCGGCTGCGGCGGCTAGCGAAGCGTGAAAGGAGGCCATGTCGAGGCGTGGCGGAAATCGATACGCTGGAGCTGTAAGCCGAGGCGTCGGGGCGGGCCAGGGCCCCAAAGCCCCGCAGGCTTTAATGGCTTAGCGGGCGGGAAAAAGCCCCCCTCCTGAGCCTCACAAAAGGGGTTGGGGGTGGGTTGGGGTAGGGAGTGGGAAGGGGGATGAGTGTGTGTGTGTGTGTGTGTGTGTGTGTGTTTGTGTGTGTGTGTCCAGGAGCTAGAGAGCGGGGTCGAGTAGGGTCCGGCTGTGTATCATTTTTCACACTAATGGGTAGGAGAGGCCGGCAGAGGCAGGTGACACCGCTGGCCCCAGCGCTACTAAAGAAGAAGAAAAAAAAAACAAAAAACATACCTAACATGATCTGAATAGGTAATGTGAGAAGGTGTGGGTGGGAGTTTGTTTTTGTTTTTTTTTCTCCTTTTGTAAGCACAGAGCTCGACCGTCTCCCGAGCCTGGCACCAGCTCCATCGTAGCGCCACGTCCACTCCTCATCTTTTTAATTAGGTGCTGTAACAGCTCACTGATTGTCTTTAGGGAGGGAGCGAAAAGTAATCTCCCCTCGTCTACCCTCTGCTCAAGATGGATGCCAATATTAAAATCACAGGCGATGAAATTCCTTCGTTTGCCACGGTGTCCCAGCGAGACCGCAGAGCGCAGACTCGGTGCCCGAACGTTATGCTTCTAGTAAATCTCCCCACGCCGGCGTTACGAAAAGCATGGCGGCCGTGTGGGTGAAGCGAGAGAGACGGGGTGGGTGGCACGGGAAAAGGCTAATGGATGCACTTCCGTTACGATGGGCCTCCAGACCCCTTTGCCTCCTTTCCAATTGGAAAAATACTCGTCTTTTACATCCTCCTCAGTAAAATGTGTTTTTCAGGCTCCTCCCCTTTTTCGAGTTACTGTCCTCCAAGGTATTTCATTTTTTGTACACAATGTCCTGAAAATGTGTCGGGAAATCAGACTTGGCAACGAGCTAGAGAGATGGCATTACGCTACCACTCACAGGGCCTGCGTAGGAGGTAAATGTATTTCATTGCCTCCAGCGATGGGCTTTCCCTTCTGAAGAAGACTCGGCAGCGCTCTTCCTCTGTCCCTTTGTGAAGCTCTTCCTTGGCCGTAACTCCGGCGGTCCCTGTCCCCCCGACTCTATCCTCGACCCCGGGTCCTTTGGGAACGGGACTTTTTAGTCGTGTAATGTCCACAGTCAAAGATATCGTGTTGTTCACTTTCCCTTCCCTTTCGCTCCCCTGTGTCCGACGAGGGGGGTGATGCCAAAAAAAACAACAAACAGGCAATTTTCAACTCATCAAGGCAACTTGACAAAGGTGAGAAAGCCCGTTTTGCGATTTTGCCAACGGAAACTAGTTGGTGACGCTGTAACGCAAGCGCACGTGTTTTCACACAACCTGTCCACCAAGGGTCTGCATCTCTGCTCATCCGCTGAGAGGATCTGTGGTAAATTGTGGGTGCACACTCTTGTGGAATGGAGGAGGTGTGTGTGTGTGTGTGTGTGTGTGTGTGTTGAGCCAGACCCCGCAGGCTGCTGAGACTGTTGTTTGAGGGAACGAAAGTCGCGAAAGCTCTTGTTTAATGGCGTCTCTAT
The DNA here is from genome assembly GCA_036023535.2 of Galaxias brevipinnis. Taxonomy (NCBI): domain Eukaryota; kingdom Metazoa; phylum Chordata; class Actinopteri; order Galaxiiformes; family Galaxiidae; genus Galaxias; species Galaxias brevipinnis. Next base: position 13,858 of record JAVQIZ010200305.1, read on the forward strand.
GGAGACTGGTGGAACAAAGCATCTGGAGGGAGAACGAGAGAGACTAAAGGAGGAAGGGAGACGGAGGAAGCAGGGGAGAGAAGAAAGAGATTAACGAGCACGTATCAGAACTTTGAGTCCTCGGGAGTGCGGAGGATCCGAGGGCGTGTGTGGATTCCACTGGAGAAGAAGAAGAGGCTGGCCCTGAATCATTGAGTTTAGGGACTGGATCACAGCACATCCTTTTGGGTTTTCTTTCTCTTTATGACGCCCAAGTGTTTTCTTTTCGATCACTTTCTCTCCATCTCCGTCTCTCTCTCTCACTCTCGCATGCGCGAAGGTTCCGTTTCACTCTCTCGCTCACTTGCTAACCCACACAAACATTCTTTCACGCTTCAAAAAAAAACAAACACTTGTTTGATGACCCATTTCCCGTCCCTATTCCTGTGAATAAATCAGTTTGATTAAAATGTTGCGTTGACGAGAGCTTTAATATCTAGCCCTAGGGCATTGCTTTTCGTCATATACCAAGCCAACATTTTCCTTTGGTAATGCTTAGAATCAACTTAAAACAAAACTTAATGTAAAAAAAACTACTCCCTCTTATTTTTGTGTTATTTATATTCAGAATGGTTATTTATTGGGTTGTTTTTATTTTTCTCTGAACGTGGAACGTAATATTCTGCCCCACATTGTACCCCCTTACCCACTATCAGTACAGTACACTTACAGTACACTTTGAATTCTGCTAGCCATCAGCACTACAGCAAACCCCACGCCCCCACGCTCCCTCGCTCCCCCGCCACTGGGGCTGTTGGCTAGACTTTTGAGCTGTATGCCAGGCTATGCACACCACAAGGAGTTTGAAGCAGCCCTTTTAGATATCTATGCACACCACAAGGAGTTTGAAGCAGCCCTTTTAGATATCTATGCACACCACGAGGAGTTTGAAGCAGCCCTTTTAGATATCTATGCACACCACAAGGAGATCGAAGAAGCCCTTTAGATCTCTATGTACACCACAAGGAGTTTGAAGCAGTCCTTTGGATCTCCATTTCCAAGAGAGATTCTCACGTTAGGACCTGCATACTGTAAACCTCTGGGCGCCTTAACAACTCCTGTCCTGCATTATTTAAAGGGGAGCGAATTTGTGGGTGAATTCATTAGGACGCAGTTTCATATCATGTAGCGAGATGTCTCATGGAACTTCCATATCATATGGTCATAAGAGGAGATATCTTGACTTATTACGCAGCATATGGTTCAGTCGGCTGTTGAAACTCCAGCCCAGAAATATGAATAATAATATGCTAAATATATGAGAGAGAGATTGGACCTTTTCCATTTCATGTTATTAATAATGCAAAGCTCACAAAAGCCTTACGTAAATGGTCGCTTGCATAAATTGCCCACTGTGACACGTGTATTTGGCAACCACTGTTGGAAATGATGTGCTCTTTGACTTTAGGAAAAGAAATACTGGCTTGAAAGCGTCACCTTTTGCTACTTGCAAACGAGGTTCACAAGTGTCAGGTTTCATAGTTTGGGTGTGCCAAAAGGGGATTTGCAAATCTGTGGAACACACACACACACACACACACACACACACACTCCCTGCCAGAAGTAAACAAAACCCTGTGCACACAACAAATAAGTACTCTCAATGTCTCAATGTCTCATTGGCTGTCCCCCTCACCTAATTATCCTGTTGGTTTAAACAAAATAGCACGGACTTACAAATACACTCTCTCACTTTCCGACACACACACACACACACACATAATTTATTCCATTCTATACCTCCCTCGCTCTCTCTTTCCCCCTGTCTGTCAATCACACCCAAGCTGGCGGCTCCCTGAGGTTAGACTGGCTCCGGCAGGGTGGTCTGGGGCCGCTTCGCTCAGCCTCCCACTGTGAAAATCATCACCTGTGTTTCCTGGCATACCTGTCATCTCTTTTTTGGCCTTTCTCTATGACTCACACCTCTCCACCTCCTCCTCCTCCTCCTCCTACTGCAGGCTGTGAAGTCTACCCGCTACTTTTTAGAAGAATTATATTATACGAATTAAATTGCGGCTGGACCCTTTCTTTGTTTGTGTGCCTGTGCTTCCGGCTTTGGGTAGCCATGTTCCAGAAAGCAATAATCATGTGGATACAGTGTGAGTCACAGCAGGGCATTGTCACTGCTCTTTCTCTCTCTCTGGCTGTTCTGATTCCATCTCCTCCCCGTTCTACTGTTTTTGGGGTTCAACGAGTTTGTCTCTCTTCCTTCCAGTCCAGCTCTGTCTCTGCTGCACAGTCCTGACACGTGGACCACCTCAGAGGAGGGTGGAGGGTGGGTGGTGGGGGGGTGGGGGTTGACCCCACAGCTCCTCCCAGTGGAGGCTTGGCAGACGTGCCTGTCATCCCTGTCACCCTCTGCAGTCCGTCTTGACGCGTAGGTCTCCAGCGTGGTGGTACAGTCGGCAGAGACTGTCCACCTCACACCAGGGGGCGCTCCGTCCAGGGAGCGACTTCCCTGGCCCACCAGCGAAACCCAAACATAAAGAAACCACTCTTAATCTTTCTTTTTAGTTAGGGTGAGATGTCCTTGGATGGGCCTGGTTTGGAATAGGTTAACCTAGTCTGGCACAGGTCGTTTGGTAGGGCTCGGGGCCCGGTTGGGAGTGCGTGCTCAGAGATGGAGGGCGGTGATTAAGCCTTCGACCCCCCCCCCCCCCCGAGCCTGCCTCCTTCTCCATCATCGCCGAGTTATTAGGCTCGTTACCAAGAAGCGGGGCGCCGTCAGCGGCAAACATCTCATCTGGGGGGGGTGGGGGGGCTTGAGGAAGGGGGTTGGGGTTTTACGTGACGAGAAGCAGACAACGGCAAGAGGGCGAGAAAGAGTGAGAAATGGATCAGGGACATAAGCGGTGGGGGTGAAGGGGGCGTGATGGAGATGCCTCGACGAGGCCAGGCGCTCCGGGGCCCGCTGGGGGAAAGTGGGATGCCCCTGGCTTCAAATTGCCGCAAACACCTGCTTGCATCTCCGTAATGAGTTCTGTAATGGCACTGACATTTCCATCCGTGAACCCCGTGCGTGCGTGTGTGTGTGTGTGTGTGTTTATCTGAGCAGGCTCCCTGTCTGCAGCAGTGCAGCTCCACAGTACTACGCCTGTGTGCTTTTAAGGCAGATGTAGGCCAAGTATTCCACGGGGGCCGGTGGGGCCTGTCTGCGGTTAGAGCTATTTACCACTGTCTGCAGACTAGAGGGGAGTCAAGAGGAGTCCTGATACCACATGTTCCTGTCCTTTTGACTTTTCATAACGCGAATGAATGGTCCTGCTCTGAGGTAGCTGCGACTAAGAGTTCAAAAGGGAGGAAGAATGGGGCGAGCGTTGTGGTAAATGGCGGCTGTTTTCTTTGCTCCTCTGTGCCTTTTCAAGTGAAGAGATGTGCGGTCATTCTCACCTGTGAATAGATGGGCTTTAGTCACGGTGAATGGGATTTAAAGTGGCTACAATTGAAGGATGAATTCAAGGGACCTTATTGCTGACAGAAACTGGAAAATATTACATAATATATATTGAATATAAACTGTTTGTTATTTGACTAACTGGGCTTAAATGGAGTCATGTTTAGATAAATAGTTTGATACGGAATAGAGCTGACTAGACTAGGCCTAGATACCCTAACCTGCTAAAGACCCAGTCGTCCTCTCCAAAGATGGAACGTACTAGCCTACTCTATGTGCTCCATGTATGTGCTCCATGTATGTGCTCCTATTTACTCTATGTATGGGCTCTATGTATGTGCTCTATGTACTCCATGTATGTGCTTTATGGCTTGAGTCATACTCCCAATACAAGCTGCCTGTACTTTCTTACCTCTGTGTCACGTGAACATGTGAACAGCGAGTGTTTCTGTCGGGCAAGCCCGCACTAAACCGTCTCGCCGCTGTCCCTTCCCCGCCCTCCCTGTCCCTCCCAGTACGTGGAGGCCATCAGCAACAAGCAGAGCGAGCTGGACAGCTACATCGCCGAGGGCTACAAGAACGCCTTGTCGGAGGAGCGCCGCCGCTACTGCTTCCTGGTGGACCGGCAGTGCGCCGTGGCCAAGAACGCCAGCACGTACCACAGCAAGGTCAGTACGCGTCCTTCCACCTCCGACAGCCTCGTGTCGGGTTTGTTTTTGTTGTGGAGCGTCGGTCCGTCGTTCCTTTTTATCTAAGAGAGGCGAAGAGGTTTTCCAGTCACAAAGTGTTCTCCCTCTGCGTGGTTTTGCCGTCGCCCTCCGGTCAGTGGTTTCCTCTGGCGGGGGGTTTCGCCGTCACGCCACGGCTGCTCACACGCGTCAGCGTCGCCTGGGAAACCGCCTCCTCGGGGGCTTTCTCCACCTTGACCCGGGGAAGCGAGGCCAGTTTTTACATAACCTTTGAGTCTCCGTTAGCCTCAACCACAAGAGGAGATCTAATAGAGCATGAGGGGACTGAGAGAAGTTTGAATGATGGAGGAGGAGGAGGAGGCGGCGTCAGTCCACCCATCAACATAGCATGTGTGGTGGTTTGTGCGTGTATGTTTGTGTCAAAACGTCAGACTTTTGAACAGTTTAACCTTCCCCACCACCTCACCCCTACAATGACGGCGTCGGTGTTAGAAAACCAGAGTTTTCAAAACCCTAGCCAAACAGAAATCTGTTTGGAATATTGTGTGAGGGCGAGTGGGAGAAGAGAACGAGTGTGAAGCAGGTGAAGTGACAAAGGAACCGAGGGCGTATTCTGACTCACCAGTGATGGGTGGGCGAGCGTGGGAAAACTCTTCAGACCACAGTGTCTCTCTCTCCTGCTCGTTCTCTCCCTCGTTTTGTCTCTCTCCCTCACTCGTTCTCCAGCTCTGTCCTCTCTTCGTTTCTCACCTACGCCTACAGTGGTGCACCTCTACCTCCTCCCGACTGACATCCCCCCCCCCCCCTTCAGAAGCTTAGTGCTAGCTACCAGCAGCCAGCAAACCTTTTTATCAGCGAATCATCACACTGGGATCTCCTCCACACATGGGCTGCACTGCCTAACGGAGGGAGCCTGATCACCCAGGACACACACGCACACACACCCTCACACACATATACGCACACACACACCCTCACGCACACACACAAGCAAAATTCCAGGGCTGCACCGGGTGTTGCCCAGCAGTTGTCCAGCTCCCTCTCCCATCTCGTCCTCTCTCTGACTGACCATAGCCTCCTTTCCCCTCCTTCCCTGCCCCCCCCCCTCACTCTGTCCATGAGAGAGCCAGAGGGGAAGGCAGGCCACTCGGTCCTCCAGTCTGGCAGACTCCCCGTCACTCGGTGGCGATGAGCTCCAGTTCAGCACTGAGTCCGAGTCTCTCACACACACACACACACACACACACACACACACACACACACACACACACACACACGAGGTTGTCACAGCTGGAGGAGGCTGCTTCTGACAGCGGGGAGGGTGTGTGGGCCACTCTGTCACTCTCTCATACCTCGTGTCATCATGCAATGTTTCTTTTTGTTTTCCCTCAACTCCCTCACACACGATAATGTGGAGAGTTTTAGTTTTATCTAGCACTACTCGGGATTTGGATGTATGGAGACTGCACCTATCCGTGGAGTCGGTAATACAACGTTTTTATTTAAATTCTCTCACCTTTGCTCCCTCCCCTCCACACCTTCTGTCTTGCTCTCTCTCTCTCTCTCTCTCTTGGATTTCTCCCTACCCCCGTGTCTCTTCTCCCCCTCCCCTCCATCCTCTGTCTCTCTAGGGGAAGGAGTTGCTGTCCCACAAGATCCCCGCGTGGCAGCAGGCGTGTGCCGACCCCAGCAAGCTGCCCGACCGCGCCATGCTCCTGGCCCAGCAGATGAGCTCAGCCGGGGGCACCATGAGCTCCTCCGGCACCCATCACGGCTCCAAGGGGCCCATCATCTCGGAGCCCATCCCCGGAGCCAAGCCCCTGCCGGTGCCCCCTGAGCTGGCAGCGCTCATGGCTAGTAGTGGCATGGGACAACAGGTGGGTTAACTGGAACATCCGTGGTGCTATTACACTGGAACACCCGTGGTGCTATTACACTGGAACATCCATGGTGCTATTACACTGGAGCATCCGTGGTGCTATTACACTGGATATTAGGTGCTATTAAACAGGACATGTTATTCTCAGGTGCTGTTTTGTGTTCAGTTTGGAGAATTGTTATATTCAGGAGGATGCAGCTTTCATACATTGGGTGGAGTGTTTTCCGTGTATAAATTCATGATTTGATTGTAGAGGGTGCTCACCAGGAACCTTGCTAATTAGATTGAGTCACTACCGCATCTGCAGCTGTGGATTGCTCTTAATGCATGATTATCTTAAGGTTTCCATAGAAGCGTGGGCTTTTTAAAAATTTTAATCATGTCGGAGGAGGTAAAAATTGGAACACACACACACACACACAGAGCCATTAACACACATTGTGGTGTTTACCTTGTCCTACTAACGAGGCCCTTAATTAGGACCCGAGGTGTGTTGTTCAGCGGTGCTCCTGGATGTTTGCATAGCATCACGGAAGCTCTCGGAGGGTCTGCTCCGTCGCGGCAGCCCCTTCGCTCCTACTCTCCGTCGCTCCCCGCCAACGCAAACCGAGCCGCGAGAACATGCGGAGCCTCGCTAATTAGCCTGTCGCTAGGCAAAAGCACCAACGGCTTGGGTCCGCGCACTCTTTCACTGCCGGTCTCCTCTGATGTGGGGTCCCTAATGTTCAGGGAGGAAGCCACAGGTGTCGCACGAAAGAATCTCTCCCCCCCCCCCCCCGGCATGGCCTGGGCTCCTAATTGAAACCTCACAGTCTGCCGTGCATAGGATCCCCGTTATGATCTGTGTAGTCTGAGAAAATACTTTGAGGTGTTCTTTCAGAATCTCCCACCTTTGGTGACTGACGGGTCCACCTCAAGTGTAGGGTGGGTGTTTGTTTGTCTGAGCAGTCCTGATTAATGTGCCCGTCCTCCACGTAATGAGGGTTGATGCTCTTATCAGAGTGGAGTGATGGTCTCTGTAATCAGCGCAGCGTGACCCACATCCACGCTCCTCGACCGTCTCGTCTCTATTAACAGACCACAGAGACGGGCACCTTTCGATGATGTAAGAGGGTGCGCTAATTGGCGTGCTAATTAAATTTCACTTCCCTCCCCGTCACTCACAGAGGCTGATGGGAGGGGCGGAGGGCGGGATGTCGGTGATGAACGGGT
>JAVQIZ010200322.1:0-25459 GCA_036023535.2 Galaxias brevipinnis
TCACAAACAGAACCGGTGACAAGGGGCAGCCCTGGCGGAGTCCAACACCCACTGAAAACGTATTTGACTTTGTGCCGAGTATACGGACACAACTCTCACTCCGGTTATATAGGGACTGAATGGCTCGTAGCAACAGCCCCGGTACCCCATACTCCTGCAGTACCCCCCACAGGACTCCCCGGGGGACACGGTCGTAGGCCTTCTTCACGTCCACAAAACACAGGTAGAGTGGATGGGCCAACTCCCATGCGCCCCCAAACTGCCTCGCAAAGGTAAAGAGATGGTTCACTGTTCCACGACCAGGACGGAATCCGCATTGCTCCTCCTGGATCCGAGGTTCGACAATTGGTCAGAGTCTTCTTTCCAACACCCTGGCATAAGCTTTCCCAGGTAGGCTGAGAAGTGTGATACCCCGATAACTGGAGCACACCCTCCGGTCCCCCTTTTTAAAAATAGGAACCACCACCCCGGTCTGCCATTCCAATGGTACTGTCCTATTTACGTGTCCTTATTAATGCTGATTATGTCCACTCCCCTCCAACTTGACCAATGGAATGATCGTTTATCTTAGATCAATATACTCGTTTCAGCCTTGTCAACTAATCAGAACTTGCTATATCGTTAAGAGTGAACTCACTGTAGTAATTTCTCTGTGTACAGACTCTGTGAGTGTCACGACTCACTCTATACAACCTGTCCCTAACCAGTGAAAAATACGGGTAAGACAGTGCCGCGTCTCGCCGTACCAGCACGCCATACATTTTTATCACTTGGCTTAGGGCAAAGTGTAGAGTGGTATCACGAGACTGCTCACGAGACTGCTCGAGAGGGAAATCCTCCATAGGGGGAAACACCGACAAGGGAACCTCCGATGGATCCGGCCGAATCGGGATCCCTCGCATCAGCGCAGAACACGGCACACATCTCACAGTCCCTGCCTGTCATGAACAATTTAAATCCTGCTGGTGATATAATGTCTTCGCTCACAAGAAGTAACCAATGTCATGTTCAATTTTCTACCTTTTGGGCAATTTTCGGGCAGCATGGTGGCTCAGTGGTTAGCACTGGTGCCTCACAGCAAGAAGGTCCTGGGTTCAAACCCCACCTGACCCAATGGCCTTTCTGTGTAGAGTTTGCATGTTCTCCCCGTGTTTGTGTGGGGTTTTCTCCGGGTACAAAAAAAAAACATGTTCCATTCTCCTACCAGTGCCCTGACCAGTCTCTGCCAATTCACCTGGAGTCGGTCTGTGTGTCCTATGTCCTAAGCAAGTCTGTCGTAATATGTTGTGTGAGCAAGTCTGGCGCATATTGGCTGCCGTGGTATCACTCAAACTGAGCTGTCAGTCCATTCATTGTTCGTACTGTGTAGCGACCAATTTGTGTGAAGCGCTTTGAGTCTCGAGAAAAGCGCAAAAAACAAAATAGAATTCATTGTTATTACCTTTATAACAAACCAAATTTCATGAAAATCAGTTCAGAATGAAGAGAGTACAGTCAACTTTGTCTGCTTTTTCTGCTTCTCTCAATATACACTGTATTTGTTTACCGGCGAATCTTGACCGCTCCAATATGGCGGACCTGCGGACACATGGTGGCGACATACAGCAGTGGCCAACGAGGGCACTATGTTTACTATATCTATGGTTCCCCTAACAGCAGCCCAATCCCAATTGCCTATTTTACAGATCTTGGCCCTAACCCTTAGCCCTATCCCTCCGTAATGCTTTTCAACTTGCCGCTATATGATATATCATCCAGTTCTGGCATATAATGAATTCTCATTTGTTTTGTGTTCTTTCAGGAAACTGTATAGCTCACAATGAGTGCTGACACCAGAGCGCAACACCTCCACTTTAGGCACAGCTTATTCATGGCAGCCTCTCCCATTTCTACCAAACCCCCCAACCCCTTACAAAGAAAAAGAGGAGGAATAAAAATTCAATGGTGGATTTTCTAACACAGGAAAGTGCTAAGGAGCAGAAGCACCTTGAGAAGAGTGAAACGTAAACAGAGCGGTCTTTAGGCCGGTTTGAGGAACAAATTTCATAAAATGCAGAATACATAATTTCATGTTGGCTTGGTTGTGTTATGTGCAATTTTTTACCCTTGCATCACACAAGTTTGTTTACATTGTGATAGCACTGTTCAGAAGTCAGTAACCTCAGAAGCACACGTTTTAATTTTTTACATATTTTTTATATATGACATTTTTGGTACATTCACATAAAAAGCTTAAAAAACACCTTTACACTTGAATCGATATGATAATGTTGGTAGGCAATAAGAATGTAATAGTGAAAATTAAGCTGACTGATGCCAATGGACTAATAAATTGCAATATTTTGCTTATGTCAGATTGTGAGCATGAATAACTGATCCTTATGTTAAGGATAATAATTTAAATGTAAAATCTACTGTTCTTCATGATGCATGTGTGTCCTCTAATTGTCTATTTGGTGGTATAGATGGGGTTTGATCCTGTTCCTGGTATGATGTTGGATGACCAGTCTAGAAAAAAAAGAAAGACATAATTTCACATAACTTTGTCAGAATTGGAAGGATTTATATGAGGTAAAACTGTAGGAAACTAGGGGTTGTGTATGTAGCCCAGGTTCTAATAAGAAGAGGAGTGAGACTCCTCTATGGGAAATGCTCTCAGATCATACCTCATTCACTGAACCCTTAAACCGCAGCACCTTGTAATCAACAAGGCTCGTGAGACTTTAAGGGTCGCATGCACCCGTGTCAGCTACTCTATAGATACAGTAGCAGATCCATCTCACTTCAGATTTGAACCCAGTCATCATTCAGCCATGGAACAGACTTTGTTAGAACCTGGGTTATATACATAACCCCTAGTTCTACTACAATCGATACATTTGACTCCTCTCTATGGGAGACACTGCACCACAACGCCCCATAGGTGGTGAACATCGACCAACCCCCGATGACCGACTGAACATCCTTCACTCCTGACTGCCCACACTAAGCACTGCCTGCGCCAGAGAGCGCGCCGTCACATGAAATCTGTACCAAGATACAAAGGAGTGAGGCGTACCCCAGCTAGCCGCAGCACAGATGTCCGGGACAGACACACCCTTGAAAAACGCCCACGAGGCAGCAATTCCGCGAGTGGAATGTGCGCATATGGCCATAGGCGATGCACGTCCCATAGCGCCATAGGCCAGCTGAATTGTCTGCACTAACCACTTAGCCAGTCTGATTTTGGACAGCGCCTTCCCCATGGAAGGGTGAGCAAAACAGACAAACAACTGATCCATGGAACGAAATCCCCTTGTCCTATCCATGTAACAGCGCAGCACGCGTACAGAGCACAGACACTCCAGGGAGCGCAGATCCGTATTGGGAGGTAGTCGGAGCACCTAAATAGAGTTACAGGTGTAAGTCATGCTCAAGACCTTTGGCACAAACGCTGAGTTTCGCTTTAAGGTCACCTTGGCATCTTCGGGGGTAAACTGAGTACACGAAGGATGAATGGAGGGGTCCTGTAAATCACTGACACGCTTGGAGGTGGCCAAGGTCAACAACAAAGTCATCTTGAGTGACAACGCCTTTATACTGCAAGTCTCCATGGGCTCAAACGGAGCCCGAGAAAGCCCATCCAGAACCAACCCAAGATCCCAGGAAGCAGTGAGTGGTTTAGACACCAGGCGCAGCCTGCGTACACCTCTCATGTAGCAAGACACGAGCGGATGAGCACCAACAGTCTTTCCATTAAAGCCAACATGGCAAGCCAACAAGGCTCCCAGGTAAACTTTTAACTGTGGAAAAGGCTCTGCCGTTGTCCAGTAGTCCCTGGAGGAATACTAGGATATTCCCCAGGTCGCATTGGAACGACACCAAATTCCGCTCCTTGCACCAGGACCCGAACAAGCGCCATCTCAGGTCATACGGAGACCTAGTGGACGCTGCAGTAGCACTCTGAATAGTGGCGACCACCCTGGGGTTTAACCCGTCAGTGGTCAACCTCAGCCTTTCAGGGGTTCTCGCCGTTTGCCTGGGACAGTAGGTCCAGGCGCATCAGGAGCAGCCCAGGCTCTCCCACCACCAAGCTTTATATATCCGCCGCCCATGGTTTGGTCAACCATTGGGGGGCTACTAATATTAGCGACAGACTCTGTGACCTCACACAGGCCAACATGGCCGGGATCAGAGCTGTAGAGGGAAACACGTAAAGCAGGCCACGCCTGCGTCACAGCATCTACGCCCAGAGGAGTGCCTGCTTCTCGCAGAGAGAAGTAAAGGTGACCCTGAGCACTGGCTGCCAGGGTGATGAGATCGACGGACGCTTCTCTGAATTGACACCAAATCTCCTCATACCACATTCGTATGGAGACGCCACTCTCCGGGTGGGATTTCTCCCCGGGAGAGAAGGTCTGCGCCAGTATTCATGTGACCGGGGACATGAGTCGCACTGAGTGACCTCAGGTTCACTGCACACCACAGCAATAGCTGCTTGGCCAACTTGTGAAGTGTCCAGGAGCGGGTTCCACCCTGTCAATTCACAAAAGCCACCATGGTCGTGTTGTCCGTTCTGACCAACACATCCTGGTTGCACAGCAACGGGATAAATAGTTTCAGCACCAGGAAGACTGTGAGCAGTTCCAGGTGATTGATGTGGAGACAGCGTGGAGACAGCGTTCAGACACGCCCACCGTACCGCTCACTGGACTCCGTCGCAGACTACCCTCCATCCCATGAGGGAGGCATTTGTCGTGACTACGCGCCTGCGTACTACAGGGCCCAATTGGATGCCTGTCATCACCCGCGCTCTGTCCCGCCTCGCCGCCAGCGCTAAAACGCAGCGGTCGGTGACCCTCAGGGATAAATCCAGGCTCCTCGCGGGGAATAACACTCTGGCCACCAGCCAGTATTAGGAAGCCCGCATATGGAGGAGAACCAGTTGGACTACTGCCATCATGGAGGCCATGAGCCCCAACAGACACAGACACGTCCTGACCAAAACCTGTGTGCCCTGCCGAAAACCAACCAGACACCTGTAAAAGGTCTGGGCGCGTTCTCGGGAGAGAAAATTGCAGTTCGGAACCGAGTGGATGGTTATTCCCAAGAATGTAACGCACTGGGAGGGATCCAGACAGCTCTTTTCGGGGTTCACCACAAAACCGAGGGAGACTAGACGGGACAAGAGAACACTTGTGTGCTCCATCGCCTCCTCTCTCGTGCCTGTACATAATAACCAAACGTCCAGGTAATTGTGTACGTGCATACCCTGGGCCTTCATCAAGCGGACTGCTATGAAACTGGAGTCTGTACCAGCACTCAATGGTCTGTAACACCCATGTGCTTGTAGTGAATGCACACCACGAGCCGCAGCCCCTGGCTAGGGAGCCCACAACTCTGAGGTGAGAGGCGTGACCCAGCCGAGGCTTTAAAGGGTTAATTTTTGTGTTTAATATGATTATTCTGCATACTCTGCACTTGCAGGCTACCTGAGTTTGAGGGGAACACACATACTTTATCGCTTTTTCGCTTACTACACACTCGGGCCGATAGAAAAACGGTAAGGCACACGTTCAAAAACGGGGCACAGGGTATAAGCTAACACCCCGAGGTGACCAAAGCAACAGGAGCTGAGGTACCGAGGAGGCCGTCCGCTAGCTAACCACCACGTGTGCGCTAGCTTAGCAGTAGCCTAGCAGTAGCTTAGCAGTGCTATGTTAAGTAGCGCGACGGAAAGCAGAAAAAACGCCAAAGGTGGAGGAGAAAACTTCTTACCTTGCTAGCAAGGAGAAAACCCTCACTGAACAGTGTCTTCACCTAAGAGGTTCTTCACCAAAAGGTTCACTAGACAGGAGGACACCGATGATGTTCACACCTGGCTAAATGATGAAAATCTGAAGTGAGATGGGTCTGCTACTGTATTTATAGAGTAGCTGACGAGGGTGCGCGTGACCCTTAAAGTCTCACAAGCCTTGTTGATTACAAGGCGCTGTGGTATGTGTTCAGGGAATGATGCACGCTCTAAGAGCGTTTCCCATAGAGGAGTTGAACGTATCGACTGTAATAAAACCAAAAGCTTATGGTACAAACACGTTAAGTCACACACAATGGATGTGTATGGTATTCTATACAGTCATACAGACCATCCCACAAATCAATGAAGTAAGCAGTCATTTATTTGTCATTAAGTGTGTATCACAAACTGGATAACCCAACATTAACGTTAGTTACCAAGTCACTATACTAGCTAGTCAGCATTTATATAGACTAACTAGCTAACTACAACACAATTTGTTTGCATCATACAAACCTCAAACTGATCCACCAGCATTCCCAGGCGTTAAGCTAGCAGTATTATTTTTCCGATTGGCTGCTGACAACTGGAAAAGGATGCCCACGCAAGAAGACGGTATTGTGAGACGCGAAACGTCCGGCTACAAACTGTGTTTTTATTGTTGCGTCTGTTTATGTAAAATCAATGCCTTCCACGACTGCTGATTAAGTATTAGTCATGAGGGGTCGTCCCAGATTTCAACCTCTACCCCTAGTGACTCTGTTTCGAGGGGCAAGTCGAAAAGCAAAACGGAGCGCTAGGGCTAAGGGTTAGGGCCAAGGGGTGTAAAATAGGCAATTGGGATTGGGCCGTGAACAATGGTTGAGTTTGCCTTTACTTGCCATGCTGCTGTGTTCTTATTCTATTTAAAGCAGCTGTAGGTAGTTTCTTGGTTTTGGCTCCCTCTACACTTTGCTTGCTGTAATTATTGTCCCTAACCGTCGCAAAGAAGACATGCAGAACACTCTTGGTCACTGCACATTGCTTACATGATTAACAACTAGACTCCAAGTATGGGCATCTGTTCCTGATTTAGTGACGCACTTCCTTGTGCTGTTTCGCAAATTGTCAGTTTGGCAGGAGATCACGTCCAGCTGCAGACAACTTTCACAATGAATATTGAGACTTCAAGAGGACTGATCTGAATGGCAATTTTTTCATTCTCCCATAGACATTACCATATGCAAACTGTAGAAAGGTGTTGATACAAAAAAGTTGCCTATAGTGGCTTTAACAGTGTAACCATGATTTTGACCTGCATACGTTTTTGTGTTTTGTGTATTATTTTTTATTTTGGGGGGATTCAAAATGAGTACTTTTTTATACTTTGGGTACATTGGCATTTTTTTATTGTAATTCCTACACACCAGCGTTAAAGGTGGCTAGACTGTAGGATTTCTCTATTCAAAATGCAGGCCTGCGTGAATTTTGTGTTACAATCAATACGTTTACAACAAAGGATGTGCTTAAAAAACTGAAAAAAATCTAGCAATAAACTTCAAAGTTAGTACATATCAAAATAAATCTACAAGACCCTAGTTAATTGTAAACTCCTGTAATAGCAAAAAAAAAAAGTGTTAACAGATAAATAGTAACAGACGCACCATTGAAAAGATGTGTACATTTAATCACATTGGACTGCCCAATGATTCAGAAGAAAACCATACATTTTCCACATTACATATTAAGGAGCTATGAGGAACCCCCAACTTCACATAGCAGTCTATTCATGTTCAAGGTGTCTCCCGATCTGAGCAACATGAGGTGTGATCCCAAAGTGAACGTATTCTTTATTTCCTATGTGGAAATATGATCTTCCCCTTCATTCATTCATGTTACTGGAATATGAACTAAATGGAAACTTTCCCACTGAAACATCCATATGTACATTGCTATTGCATTTACCCTAATCAGTTATTAAGAAGAGAAGCTGGGTCAAGAATGACTCGTCTGCTCAGCTATATGTTAAAGCTATTCTATTAAGGAGTTTTAACAGGGTATGTAGCAATAGGGACACATGCTTTCTGATTGTTTCCCCACAAGAGCAGATTAAGTCCAGTTAGCCCGGGCAATGGATGGATGTATATGTAGCCAAGATTGGAAGCGCATATCACAAGTTAGGGTTCAATTAAAATCAACAATGACAAATCGTGACAATTTTTTTAGAGCCCTGTGGGCAGTGCATCCCCAGAGATCGATGGAAATGTAGAAGGGGGGAAAGAAATATCAATACATGCAAGGCAGCCTTTGTTTTATTGGTCTGGTGGTGAGTACCATGCCAAGACAGCAGGTTCAACATCTCTCAGATGGCAATGCAAGTGTACTGGTGACCTTTCCGCACAAATTTGACCAAAAGATAATTTTACCCTCAAGGAATCAGTTTGCAAATTTGGTACACCTCTCTATGAAAAAGCTAATTTCCCTGCACACAGCTTGGGCACTGTTTGAGCAGTCTGCAAGAGGAATACTGGTTTGACTAAAAGATCATTCCCCGCTTCCCAGTCAAAACCCCAAAATGACCTAAATTATCAATAATAAAAAAATAACAATTGTAAAGTGACCATAATTTAGTACACTTAGTTGTTTAATTTGAGACACTCTTCACAACTCACTGGATATGTGGCACTTTGATGTACTCATGATTCCACACATTGGCAATCAAATGGGATACTATATGATAATAGAATAGCCACCATATTGTGGTTACCATTTAATTATCAAGAAGCTTAGACTCATATTTAAAACCCACTATGTTCAGTTCCAATAGCCAGGAAATGCTACACCACTCATGACAACTCAATGAACATGTGAAAATGTTGACACTGAAACAATTTATTTTGTTAAAGTTAGTGTATGTTGGACTTTAATTTAAATAAAAGACCGGGACGAAATGTCTAACTATTTCCCTCCAAAGCAGCAGCAGGCTTTTAGTTCCTCATCTCCCAGGAGTCACCGGGGCTCTAAGGTGCAAGCTAACACGTTGACCTGTCTCTATTGCACTGCTGTAGGCTTCAACAACCAAACATTTAAAACCAAACGTTCTTTCTTCATTGGCTACAAAAGAAAATCCACAAGCAGCTCTTAATATGCTTTTTAAAATTATATCTAGCTCTTACAATTTAAAAGTGTCAGTATACTTATCAAATTTGATATATAAGACTTTTGTGTGCTTGACTGTAGTATTCACACATTGGTGTCAGTGGGATATTTGTGTGGCTTGGGGCATATTAAAACTTTTCCTGCAAAAGGACACTACCCCATACATCTCTCTCGCCTCGTTTTCAAACCCTTCTCAAGCAGGACGAGAAGCTTTCAGTTGGGCAGTAGTATGACTGAAAATTAACATTCCATGTTGGATCTGTTGAATGCAGTTCCTAAAACAGAAAGCCTCTATAAAATAACCCAAGAAAAAACTTTGTTTTGTAGACGGAGGAAAGAGAGAGAGAGAAAAAAAAAAAGAAGCAGTCACCACCCACCAAAGAAACAGAACAAGGGTTGCTGGTTGCTAGGGAAGAGAGGGCACTTCTTGGGAGTCAGTTCTCTGTCATAGGACAGACATCAAGTTTTAGATTCTGACTGGCATCTGTCCATCGAGCAACATCCTCAGTTCATACCTTCTACCAGTGTGTAGGGTATGCGTACAGCAGTTGAAGATGGCAGCTTAGTTAGCTGGAGTGTCAGTCCTTAAAACAGCTCCTCTGTGGTGCGCACACACGCCATGCTCCCCCACTCTGCTTCTGCCCCCATTCTACACGTGCTGGGTACCACCCCTCGAAGTGCTTGCCAGCATCAGAAAAGCTTCATAACACCCTGACAAATCTTTTCACATTGTTCTTAACTATCTAAAAATCTGCATTTGATTCTGCAATAGAACAGAGGCAACTCAACAAGCTGAAATGGAATCCCAAAGCATCAGATCACAGATCAATACCTTCAATGAGGTGTACACTAGTCAACGCCTTCCAATTCAAACCCTTTTCAATCTAGGCACAAAGTATTTCAGAAGTGCTGAGTCATTACACAAGTGTGTTGGCTAGGCCAGATTGGGGAGGAAAAGAAGTTGAGGTTGTTCCTGGTCTCAGGGCAGGCAGGCTGGATTAAAGGAGCTGCGCTGAGTGGCCCTGGGAGCCAGCCCCGCCGGCCTGACCCCCGCTGAGGCTCAGCTGGCTGCCGGGCGGGCCATCAAGTCCTCAAGAGCCTTGTCCTGGTCGTTGTTGTGCACCAAGAGCACCTCCTTGATAGCTTCTCTCTCAAAGCCCATCTCACCAAATCGCGACATCAGCTGGAGAAACTCTAAGGCCTAGAGAAAGAAAGTAGATTATGAAATAAGCAGGGATACTGGAAGACAATTCTGGAGAAGGACCTGTACATCTCAAAGGCATGATTTGCCACGTTATGAGAACAAAAATATACCAATGTTAAAAACTAAATAAGTAATAAATGTGTTGTATTGATGTGTTCCTTATTTGCACACAAAGACAATGGAGGCCTAACCTTTTCTTCAGAACACTGGTACATCTCCAAGCCCTCCTCCACTGCACTGGCATCAAAGCCCCGCTCACACAGACGTGAATGAACAAAAAGATAATCCAGCACCTGGAACATGAGGCCATAAAATGACACATAGGACATGCCAATAGAATCAAGATTATCATCTTAATGGTTGCATGAAGAAATGCAGAATCAATAACTGTCCACTGATATCCTGTGATTTATTATGTATAAGTTATCTGTTACTTAACTTCCATGTCTATTGTGGCAACACATGTCACTGAATATGGATTAAGTTCGCAATTAGAAATAAAATCCTTGCACCATGCAAGATATTTTCTCCCTGCTAAGAACATTTCTCAATAATATTACATTACCTCCATGATTAGCTGTAATTCTCTCAAATTTGGGTACACTTCCTTAAATCTCAGTTCCCTGGCTTTTGCGTTTGTGTTAATACAATTTATATGCCTGCCTTCAGTGATTCTGTCTGTGGTTTCCAAAAAGTGTAAATCATATGTCCCTATTGTTAAGTAATAGGTATGAAGGGGACCTCTTATGCTTTTTGGGATTTTCCCTTTCCTTTAGTATGTTATATAGCTTTTTGTGCATGTAAAAGGTCTGAAAAGTTACAAAGCCCACGCCAAAGGGAGCTACTCTCTCACAGAAAACACTGTCTACGTCACTAAGTCACACATTTGCATAAGGCCTACCTAGCGGCTATTTTGGCACGCCGTCAAACAGAGCCAGTCAGAGCGGATGCCGGGAATTTTGTCTAGTGGTTTCGTCATGTCGAGAAGTCGCTGTTTTTGTTAGTGCAAAGGCAAATTCCCTTTGTTTGGCCAGCTGACCAATCAGAGCAGACTAGGCTCGTCGGGAGGGGGGGCCTTAAAGAGACAGGAGCTAAAATTGAGCATTTCAGACAGAGGGTGAATAGAGGTGCTGCAGATCCAGGCAGTTTGGGAAATTAAATTGTTTATTGAACATTAAAACATGTAAACTTATTCTAGTAAAACTCCTTAATAAAGGTATGAACCTTTATTAGCATAGCATTAGCATAATAGGGCCTCTTTAAACTAACATGTTACCTGTGTCCTGTGCTAGAATGTTTGTCAGGACACAAATAAAACTGGCTATGTCGGGGATATTTTACATTTTGTTAATGGCATCTTTGACATCGTTTTGCTTAGTTGGGGAACATTTTGGGTAAATGATGATTACAAAGACTAACTTTTACAGTTTCTAATTATGTGTGATTGCTGGAAACATTTAGTTTTTTCATAAACTCATCCCTCTTTCATTGCATTTCTTTCAATTCCATTTCAAATTATTTATACACACAATATTTATGCAACCCATGTTAATAAAAAATAAGTCCAATGGATTCTGTTTTTCAAATTCCAGAGCATTTTGCTGTGATGTTGCAAAGGGGTTTTCAATGTTGATGCTATACTGTTCTGACCATACATATCAACCCTTTGTATATCACTCCATATGGCCATCTTGTAACCAATGTGAAGAAAGTTTGATACCATATGTACATTTCAAGATTTTGAACTTTTTGTGGGGTTGGCATTAAACTTCCTTAATTTTTTTGCCAACAGACACTTTAGCATCTTCATATAACCAATTGTCAAAATCTTTTGTGAAAAAATTTACTTACAGGCAGCGTTTTATGTAACAGACCCCCTTTTATCATCTTCATGTAACCCTGACTTGCCTTTCAAATAAGGAATCTGCAATAAAATGTTTGATGCTATGTATACATTTCAAGATCCAGAAAATCTTGCCAATTTAATGAACGGAATTAATTGGCTACTATAATCTTTGAAATTACGTTTTTCTTCAACATAATTGTTTTATTTTTTATTTTTTATTTTTTAAGTTAGCTTAATTTCAAGTATGCAGTTGATCCTTATCTATGTGCATTGAGACAGTGACCGTGTCAAGCTACTGCAGTGGATATATTAAATACTGTATCCTTTATTATTCATTGGAGTTCATCCCTGAATTTAAAACATAATTACTTCTGATTAGCAAGGTATCTGTGAGCCGCAAACTTGTGTATCGAGACTTGTGGTCCCCACCTGCTCCACATTCTGGCCCTGTCTCTGCATGGCCCTCAGAACCCCTTCGTAGGAGTAGCCCATGCTCACGATGGTGTCCACACACTGGCGTTCACTGGGGGACAGGCTGAGCAACGCTCCTCCACAGGGTAGGCCGGCGGGCCCTGTACCGGGCATGGTCTGTGACAGTATAATCAACGTTAAAACTTAGAAAGTAACATTAAAATCCAACATTTGAAAACCCTTGGGGTGTAGAGAGAGAACCGCTTGACATTTGAAATGGGATTCCAAGTCAGTCAATTCATAAAAGTATGAATTAGATTTACAAAACACAAAGATTGCTCCAATAGAACAAATATGCACCCTATCGCCATGCAAACACACTTATTAAATATTCACCTGTTTAGGTGCCCCGTTGTGGGTGTGGCCTGTGGGCTCTGAAGGGACAATGACCTTTTTCTGGAGTGCCGTGGGGCTGCCGTTGGCTAGGCTGCATCTCTGTGTGGGGACCGGTACAGGTAGAGGGCAGTAGCCCACTCGCACAGGGTCACAGTCGCCAGGGTCCGACAGCTTAGGAAATGACAAGGAGCGGATGTTGCAGGGCCGATCATCCACGTCGAGCCCTCCTCTGCCAGGACTCCCCCCTCTGTCCATGTCCAGCAAGGCCACCAGCCCATTGGCTTTATGAACCAAGCCTGCTTTGGCTAATAGGTTGGTGGTGATTGTAGAAGGGGGAGAGGGGCTGTTCCCCCGAGACCCTAGCCCAGGTAGTGTGACTTCTGGTGGGGTTATGGAAGGACGTGGCTGAGGCTGGCTCTGGAGGATATTGCGGAGTTCTTCGCGGTCATCAAGCGTCTTGAGCTCCAGCTTGTCGAACGGGTCCTCCTCCCGCTCAAAGTCAGCCAGGTTAAGGCTCTGCAACTGTGGGGTGCTAGGCTGGGTGGGCCTGGCAGGGCCTAGACTGGGTGCAGGCAGGGGCGTGAGGATGGCATTGTGCCGCAGGCCCGCCAGCACAGGGTTTAGTGCTGGTGGAGGTGGGTCATGTTCCTCCGGGGTAGAGCGGGCTCTCTTCCCACTACATCCATCGTCCTGGGACTGGGTGGAGCATTCCATGTTGTCCGCCTCCTGCCGCACAGATGACGCCACTTCCTCCGCTCGGGCCTCAGCTGCCCTGGCCTCGGCCAACTCCAAGCCCCAGCATACACTGCGTTTTTCCAGGGAGAAGTCGTACTGAAGTGGGGAAGAACAGGAGGCTGGTTCAGACAAACTGCACCACTGCATTGTGTGTACTGTAACACTAATTAATTGTGAGTTTTGGCAAGACTTCCTTCATAATAATAAAAGTTTACATGTATTGCATTTTCCATTTTCCCCTTTGAACTATGGGGCAAGGGACGCAGCAAATTATCAGCCTGCTGATCACATGGAATTCACTTCACCATTGATGGGACAGCACAGAGAAGATGTTATATGTTAAAGATGTAAAACTATTGTACAAGTCCAAATCCCACATTAAGTCAAGGGTGTCCTGTCAACTTGAGTGTATTTCCTCCCTAACCCCTACAGCCTTTGTAGACTCACCTGCATCCCAGCCAGCAGCGAGTCGCTGTCCGGCAGGCAGAAACCGATAGGTAGTCCAACTTTAGCTGGGCAGCGAAACTTGTCATTGACCCTGAAGGGAACTTCATCCAGGTAGCTGATGGGTCCTGATGGTGGTGATCAAAAAATGAAACATCAAAACATATTAAGCCAAACATATTAAAATGGATGTTAGGGGGGGAAACATGATGCAATGACAGCCAAGCAGACCCACAGACTCACCATTGTTGTGACTATCTGATCCAGACCTCCTCGCAGCCATTTATAGACTAGAAATGAAAATACAGAAGATACAGAATTAAAATGAGGGGTTTTAACTATTCAGCTACTGTTAAAATTAAAAATTTATATGTGCATCATATCCTTCTAGTCCTGATGAAATTGGATTCTCAACTCACACTTAAAGTATATAAGTAGCTAGACCGAGTACTGGGCCTGTAGTTAAGCATAACTATAACTATAATTTATTCCCATTATCAATAATCTATCATATAAGGGACACTCCATGCAAATGGTCTCAATACATGCGGACTGCAGTAGCTTGTTAAGTATTTGGTTGGAATGTTCTTTGTACTGTAAACGGAAGCCACAGTCATCATTACGGCCTTAAGCGCATGAGTGTTAAAAGAAGGGCAATTGTTTTATGTCACAGGACAGGGTCAATGAGCACGGCTTTATTCCGTGGACAGTGGCCCCTGACATGACATCTCTCTTTGGCCCACAGATCTCGCAAATGCTCTAAATCTGAGATATTGAAAACTTAATGTCCTTAAGGCTCTTTTTTGATTTATGAGAAGAATCTAGCCACAGTGATACTGTCACAATCTACATGTACTCTTTGAATAAGACTCTTTTTGTTAGAGTTTGGTATTCTCTACCTCCAGCTTTTACGTGTTAAGTCACATAATCTGGTTATTGGATTGTATGCTGCCACAATGCTTGCATTATAATAACAGAGGCAGTACTGTGTCACATTTACACTGAAACTTGGATACTTTGCCAGCAGAGCGTCTGAATTACAGAACTCTTCCTATTTACAATACAAGTATGACTCTATAGAATCACGTCAATCACATCATACTTCAGGTAGCTGGTTGTTAATTAAAGCATGGCACAGAAAAACAAAAACAAATTCAATGTGCTATTGGGGCAGCAAATTAAAATGGCTGGATTAACTCAAATTCATAGATCTGATGAAAATCAGTTATTGTTCATACATTCATCCATAAGTAGGAGTAATTTGCTGACAGTTTTCTTATCAATAACAGATACAAAGGACAGGACAAAATAGTACACATTACAATTAAGCATCCTAAATTCAAAGAAAAGGTTAACACAGGGAAAGTCTAGCTCACGCATTTTAACATTTTAGCTTGCGTATGTATGCAGGGCTACTGTCTATGGTAGAAATCGTTTCCAGGTAGTGCGAGTAGTAGGGTAGTGTTGATCATGATCACTTGTTTCAACAACAATTTTTATCTATGAGGACAAGGAAAAGGAACGACAGGCATGGACTTCAATGTATGAGGCATATTTTGTATTTATGCGTAGTTTAAAGAAACTACAGCTGCGCAATCCTTGTTATGTAACGCTGACGACAGTGTACAGTTTGTACTAATCGTAATCGGCAATAGTTAACTCTAGTGACGTTCAACGTGCTATGACTTGAGTAAAAACGTCAGTTTGATGGCTAATGTCAAGGACCATTTCGGCTATGGATATTGCGAGGAAATTATGCGCTTTTATCAGTCACGCACGCCTCAAGCAAAGATTAATAAGAGAGTACTTATTCGACAAAGCAGCTTGCCAGCAAGCGAAGCAACGTCATTTAATATTAGCTAACACTGCATAGACTAGTTAACTTACTGCCTAGCGTTAGTAACGCCGAGTGTCAGTCGGTGTGCCACCCACGGCACTGCACTAACTTACTGACCGCGAGCCAGCTAGCGAGTAGTACGATGACTGAGCTCAGAAAGGAAGGTGGTCGAGTTAAGACTTTGGTCAAGAGGATATAACATGACACAACACTCCTGGCCTAACCACCAAGCTAGTCGTGAAAAACCATAAAACAACCATCAGTATGTTAGTTAACGTATGCAAAATCAGCCTCAAAGCTAACATCGGTGGCCTGTACTGCTTGCTGTGTTGTGTTCTTGTTCGTTTGGCTAGCTCTAGTGTGTGTACTACTACTGCCAGTGGTGCCGTTGCTGCCACCGCCCTATATATAAAAAAAGGATTGAACATAACGTGTGTTTTTATACCAGTTTTTTGATCCCGTCGTTTTCTCCAAAAACGTGTTCAAGCCTTGAGGAAGACAGGTTTGTCCAAGGTGTTCTTTAAATGCGTTTTATTGAAATTGAAATCTCTTTCCTGCTTCGTTGTGGGACGCCATCTTGATTTGTCAGTGGTACCTCTGGGAATGTATCTGACGTCATACTTTTCCTTAATGACGATGTGACAGATTACCATAAAATCAGAACGTGTAGAATGAACATGGCTATTGGCTGTGGTGTCATTTTTGCTTCTAAAATGAAGTAGTTCATGTTTCTGCACGTCTAGAACAGTCTAGATGAAAAAAGGTCGGCCATGTAAAGGTGCTCCCAGACCAAATTGCCATTGAACATGCCTTTCCGTCCATTATACTTATTACTCATCTATTACAAGGAATGACCCTTCACTGCATCAACTCATAAATATAATTCAATAACCTACTGAAAATAACACAATTTAACACCCCTTTCTGTAACCGAAGTTAGTCACTACTAGGAAGAGTGAGCAAAGCATTGAATTTGTATTATTTGGAGGGATAAATAAAGTACCTAACAACATGCAATCTATAGTTTGAATAAATAAGCATAAGATCCATTATAAGGTGTCTAAGGCGGTTCAAAAGCCTGTGATAAGCACGAATTAGTAGGCTTGGTGCTACACTATCACCCTGATCCATATAACTCAACCAGTTTCAATACTGTGTTCAAATTGACCAGTCTAACTGAGATATAACCAGAAAATAGTGACATTTTAGCACCTAATTGACGATAGAGCGCGCACGGTAAACGTAACCAACAACGTAAAACACACGCGCAACGGTAACCGGAAGCATTGGTGGAGGGGAAATAGAATAGATAAAATTCATTGTTGTTCGTAAGCGTAAGTTCTCATGGACGGCCGTATTTTTCTAAAATACACTCTGAAATACTTTTGAAAGGTATTTCCATTGCCACGAAAGTGAAGCGAATGTTCACAAGGCAAGAAGATTGTTTTATGCGGAGTAACTCGGTAGGGGTTTAGCTTTAGCTGACGTGTGTGTAGAAGTTGTCTGCCAGATAGAGCAGATAAACAAACATAAACTACAGATCAGCTGAGCGCTTCTCTGAACGAACGAGACGGAGAAATGTCAGAGGGAACAATTTGTTGCCTTTGACCCCAAGAATGGTTCAACATTGTTTATGCCATCTGTAAACATCGGCTCACAAAGAATTGAACGATATAGCACGAGGACAGAAAATTTTATCCTATGAGTCTCCTTTTCAAGATATAGCCTAACATGTATACATAGTATACGCCAGTGTTGATGTTTTAAACATTGCCAAAACATATAGCTATCTCCTATCCCCCTGAACAAGTGCAAGAAGAGAGGTAATTATAAAAAAAATTGTCATTTCTGATAAAGGCCTGCAGGAGCCTGTTGGCCTAGGTTATAACAACAAAATACTCACTTGGTTGTCTGATAATTGTTTTACATCAGCGTTGTTGTAGTCTAATTTGTTAACTTGATATGCCACAATGTAGGCCTTGTGGAGAAAAGCAAGTACAAGAATTGCACTGCTAGAAAACTGTTTACTATTTGACACTGTTTAGGGTTTTCAACGAGGATGCTCATATTCCACATCAGAAGAATTTGCATGTAAATAAAAGCTAACGCAAAAGGGTGCACAATAATTATTTCACCTGCTTACCACATGGTCATTGTAATATTTGAATGTTTGAACAAAATGTAACAATTCCCTTCCCTATATCCCATTCTCTCTCCTGTTGTGATGACATGTTGTCAGAAGTGGGATCAGCATGGCCCACCAAGCAACTCCTAGTTCCCAGAAGGCCCTGATGATGGAGCTGAAGTCGCTGCAGGAACAGCCGGTGGAGGGCTTCCGCATCACTCTAGTGGAGGAGTCTGACCTCTACAACTGGGAAGTGGCCATCTTTGGGCCTCCAAACACGCTTTATGAGGGTGGCTACTTTAAGGTGAGGCCAATGGGAGTTATACCAGGAGAACCTACTGAGTACAAGGTTGGTGTTATATCAAAACCAAATTTATCCCAGCAATTAAAATCAGGTGTCAAGCCTAGCTATACATTATGGCCCCTTTTCCCATACAGGGATTAAGCCTAGTTCTAGACTAAATCTCACTCTCAATGGAGATTCTCCATTGAAAATGTTCTTTAGTCTAGGACTTGGCTTAATCCCTGTACAGGAAACCAGGTCTATATCTGTATCTCATTTTGTTTCAAGAGTTGTTGTTTTTTATCACACAAGTGTGCTTCAAAAAACTACCTGTTCTGCTCTCCAGGAACGTACAGATTAGAACATTTTTCCCATCTTTTATTTTGTCTGACTCCTTCTAGTCATATCCTTCTGTTCAGCCTCCATGCCTGCTGTATGAATGCTGTTTCATATTGCTATTTTTAGCAGTGGACAGATATAAATGGCATTTTGACACAGAGACTGAGGAAAAGTACATGGAGAGTCATGTCTCCTTTACCTTAATGCGTTACTTATTCAGAGAAACCGTTTTACTCAGCGTTAGCTGGACATTGAGTGTGCTGAAAATCAAGCAATGAGAACAAAATTCAAGCAAGATTTCTTAGTCGTCAATTTGGCGGATACCTTTTTTTTTTTTGTTTGTTTGGTGACAATTTTGCTGCATTTCATAAGTGGGGTGCACTTTAGCATTGTGTGTGTCTGTGTCGTGGGACTGATAGCACTATCTGAGTGCTAGTAGACCTGGCATTAGAACATTGTGTGTGTCCTGTCCGTGTCGTTGGACTCATAGCGCTATCTGAGTGCTTGTAGACCTGGCATTAGAACATTATGTTCTAAGCCATCCATCATTTGTCTGTTCTTTCTTTCATACAGAGAAATACTTCTCACCTAGTAAGGTGTACAGTGTATAGTTGATGTGTGAACGCATAGATAACTGCACCTACAAGCCACTAAATAATTTGGGGCCAAAAAACATTACCGACATGCTAATACAGTATGAACCCTCAAAGACCCCTCAGGTCATCTGGAACAGGTCTGCTCACTGTCCCCAGAGTTGAAACTAAAAAAGGTGAAGCAGCGTTTAGTTACTATGCAACAAATAGCTGGAACCAACTTCCAAAAGATGTGAGACTCACTCCTAGCCTGACTAGTTTTAAATCCAGATTAAAAACATGTTCTCTATTGCATTTGGCTGTTGTTCTTTTTAGCAATGTTATTTCTCTGATTACAAATTATACATTATTTCTTCATTTTTTTTGCTTGCCTTGTGTAAAGCACATTGAATTGCCTTTGTGTATGAAATGTGCTATACAAATCAATTTGATTTGAATTGGATATGCAATTTCCATCATCAGTGAGTGCTGGTTAACAATACATTAGGACACTTTGGTGCTAAAGGTACTGTATACTTAGGGTGGCCATTTCCATAACATCAAAAAGGAGGACACTTTGCATTCAAAAGTTGAATGTAAGATTGATTTTATTTTCTAAACCTATCACTATGCATGACAATGAAATTGTCCCAGTATTTTCATTACTTCTTACATTGTAAACAAAGTATTAATGTACTACTCACCACATAGTTAAATGATAAAAGTAGCACCTGTGGCTTGATTGTTGCTTTGATGCTTGTGTGTGCTAGCATGTGGCTAATTTGATTATAACTCAATGAAATACCAGGTGTGTATTTGACTTTGCTTTCAGCAAATAATTTGTTAGACCACACAAGTCTTAAGGGAATACACATAGCCTATATGTATAAAATAAGGATGATCTCAAAAGGAGGACAAATGAGCATCCAGCTCAAAGCTGCGCCTCTAGACAGACACAGTGTTTCAAAGCCAGTCTAATGGCCACCCTATGTATTCTACACCAAGGTGCTAAAGCTACTTTGTGCTTTTCCAGTCCTGTAATGTAATGCAATATTATGCTTCCTGTAATGCATCCTGTAGTAATGTAATGCAATATTATTCTACAATGACCTGGACTTAAATGTTAATATTTCCAAACAGCCATTTTATATAGTTTCTGATGGTAGTTAAAAGTTGTTTTAGGATATCTGCATGATTGTTTTGGGTGCTCTTCTTCCCTAGGCTCACATAAAGTTCCCAATTGACTACCCTTACTCCCCACCGACCTTCCGTTTCCTCACGAAGATGTGGCATCCCAACATCTACGAGGTAAAAGTTGCATTTATATTAAGGAATATCCTGATGTTCTCCATTATATGTGTTCTCTTTGGCAAGCAGTGTTCATAGACACAAAGGTTCTGACATTTACCAAAATGTTCTTATTTGGGATTTGTTCTTATGTAAGAACAAAATCAACGAATACTCAAGAGCATACTTATGCACATTTGAGGGCAGAATGTTTGTTCAAAATAATTTGGTCTTACATTTCCTTAAATTCTACAGTTAAAACTACAATATGTTTTTATAATTTACATCATCGTTGGTGCAGCGAATTCTCAACGGGCCACAAACTTTCAAGCCCAACCCAGACCGGCCCGGCCAACTTGTGGGCCAAATCTATAGCACGGACCGAATTTGTTATCTACATTTACACCCCCAACCTGACCCGAGTCTCTGTTCTGCATCTCAATTCGCATGAATAAAGGAAAGCGGATACAAGCTGGATAGTGGACAGTGAGGCAATAGGAAAACATACATAATAACTTAATAGCTGTGTATTAATACATTTCTGACGGCAAACAATACTTTTCAAAGTTAAAAATAGGCTAGTAAAGAAGGTGCTTTGCTACAATAAAACACAGCCTAGGACCTTCACTATAACAGACTTGTCTCGTACAAATTATATATGCAGGCAGCGCGGCAAAAAGTGCACAGATTTTTTGGTGCAGCCCGGTTTAGTTGTATGCCCTTCTGAGGATACAGCATTCCATAAACGACTAATATCATCCCATTCATCTTTTTTGCATTTAATATCCACTACTGACGCAACTTAATATGACAGCTCATTTACACATGGCCCAGCAGTCTCATGGGGATTTGCGTTGCGTTTATCTATGCTAATTAGCAACAACTGTCATAAGCATTCAATTTACGAAGAAATGGGATTCATCAATATAAGAACATACACTCAAATGTTTACTTAAAGATGAGTTACTCCAGTATATTTATATTACGTTGGTTTAACGTAATATATTCATGTTTTGGAACTGAACATATTTAAATTATTTAGAATCAACATAAAGCTCTCTGATTTCAAATGAACATAATTTATTTACATAGATCCAATGTAATTAAAACGTGTTGGAATAAGTACACTTGCTTGAAATGCGGTCCATTGGTGAATGAAGCCCAATGTTCCTGAATAGACCATGTCATAGATCAAGATATCAAGAAGACATAAAAGTTGAAAAAGTAAATTCTTACACTTGGTGGGGACTGCTATTTGAACCATTTCTGTAGAATTGCCCATATAGATATATAGTGTGTATTATCCATGACATTTGATTGTTATGTTTATGTATCTTATACATCTTTCACAAAAGGATGAGCTGGGTAAATTACTTGTTTGTATGTGTTTGTGTCTGTGACCAGAATGGGGATGTATGTATCTCCATCTTGCATCCCCCTGTGGACGACCCCCAGAGCGGAGAGCTGCCCTCGGAGAGGTGGAACCCGACCCAGAACGTCAGGTAACCAAGTTTCAGCAGCACTGCGCGTCCTCTAGGAGGAAGCACTTGCTCAAATGACACACCTTTAAAGGTCGACATGATCACTCTTCTTTTTACTTTCCACACCCACTGTTCACAAGTAAGATCGGAAGTGGGGCAGTGCTTGTAACTGTCCAGGTTAACATCATAGGAGGTTATGAACACTGTACTCATTACTGACTATTTCGCAAATTGCTGTAAATTGTGTATTGATGATTTGAATCCAATCCTTAGTGCTCAAACTTTCACTGTGGCAGGGTTATATTGAAGGCATTGTTGGTGAAAGCCCAACCTATATAAAACCAAACAATAGCACTAAGTCATTGTATATGTCCGCCATTACATTATAATGAAGCGGCACTGACAATCTAACACCAATAAGCAACCCTGTCAACAAACAGGGTCTGGACTGCAGTCCACTTGTGCTGCAGGGGCAGGTTTTGCACGTCAAGGTGGTCAGTCTAATAACTGCAATGCATCACATCGTATTTGCACAGGGAAATGCATTTTCTAGTTTTTGCGAAAACAATTGCAAATATGTTCTGTTAAATGTTTTATCAAAGAATAACAATGTGTAATGTACGAGACTTTGCAGCTTTACAGTAAAATCACCCAGACCGTATCAGCACGACAAATGTAAAAAAAATAAATACATGGAATGGGTTTTGGTTTCACTGGAGGCAAGTCATGAAGTTCGACTGTATAAATCTGATTGGCTGAAACACTGACTATTACCTCTTAGCTCGCACCGGCCTCCCCCCCAGAAAACAAACTTTTGCTTTGTAGGAGCAAGGAACATTGAGACAGCACTAAGAAAGTTGGAGTGGTTGTTTTGATTTAATCTTGGTTGCATTTGCAATAAGAAATATATATGCTAAGCCAAAGGGGCATATGAGAAATTCTTCTTGGGAGTGTTTGATACCCTCATAAAAGTGAAATATTTGCTTGAAAACAAATCCTACCTTGCAGTAGTCCGATTGATATTGGCTGAGCAGCCTACCTAGTTCAATTAGCACTGTCTTTATTTTTTATCTAGCTAGCTGCTATCACATTTGATTCATACTCTACATGTGAGACACAACTAGCCACCCATGTTTAGTATTCAACTTGGGTTAAACTAAAAAATATCTGTGTCTAATGACATTATCTTTGGATGTATAGGAAGGATTGCTAGATTCGTTTAGCTGTGTGCATAAATCCACCGTCCCATGCATGAGACAGCCAGAAGTGCACACAGATTTCGGTTTAGTGTTAAGCAGGTACATTTAAATTTTGGAACAATTGCGTTCACAAGTTTGCCCAGACATGACTGACAACTTGTTCAATGAATATATCTGACATTGGAAATTATTGATGTTATATTTTAAAGATTAATTAACATATGAAGAAAACTTT
The DNA here is from genome assembly GCA_036023535.2 of Galaxias brevipinnis. Classification (NCBI taxonomy): domain Eukaryota; kingdom Metazoa; phylum Chordata; class Actinopteri; order Galaxiiformes; family Galaxiidae; genus Galaxias; species Galaxias brevipinnis. The sequence continues at coordinate 23,309 of JAVQIZ010200322.1, forward strand.
GTATATTTTATATGTGCCCAACACTACAAATTAGCACACCTTAATATTACAAGGTATTATAGCGTTCAAATAATACTGCACACTTTCATATGACAATTAAACTTCTTCAGTTATTGGTTGTTCAATTAAGGTATGTCTTTATAGACAAACCTAAAAAAAAAAAGTTTTTACAATGTTATTTGATTATGATTTAGTTTAAACTGTTCTGCTAAAATAGCAGCTGTGGTTGAAAGGACTTATCTAAGTAAGCAGACACAACTAATTGTGCGCTGTGCAATAATACGGTTTAATAATCTAGCTGCCAATTGCAACTATTTAGTTTTTCCATAAACATTTAAATAACAAATAAAAGCAATTTCAGGACCTATTTTGACTGATTTATTGCCAGACGTGCTTATGAAGGCCTATGTCACTTTGTGGTTATTTAAACTGTTTACACTGTCCAGCTGTATATAATGCTTACCATCGTCAGAATTTGATCTCTCCCCTCTCTTTGTTGAGTGTGTTTAAGCTAGTAGGATATATACTCGGTACGTTTTTCTCTCTTTATAGAGTGTGTGTTTAAGCCAGTAGGATATATACCCAGTAAGATTTTCTCTTTATAGAGCGTGTGTTTAAGCCAGTAGGATATATACTCAGTATGTTTCTCTCTTTATTGAGTGTGTATTTAAGCCAGTAGGATATATGCTCAGTAAGATTTTTGTTATTAGTGATTGTGTCGACCTTTAATTCCTTCAGAGTGTCAGCAGGTTGTGGAGGGACATAATGTCAGACCTAAAGAAATGTGCGAAGACCTTAGGAAAATAGCTGCCTCTGGAACGCATCCAAAACTATTTTCAGACTATGGGGCTCCATTAAACCTCAGTCAGATCAATATAGTCAAATAGGAATTTGTTACGGTACTTCATCTTCCCAGGGGTTTCTGTCCCAAGTGTTTTAAAATCTAGTAGCCAATAGTAGTAATCTCAGCCAGGAACTTGTGGTGTACACTGAAGCAGCGGAGACAATGCTCAGTCAGTAGGCTTCACTCAACCCATTGAAATCCAGTCCTCATGATGTGTTTCACTAACTATGCACATTAGAAGGATCAATTGTTGTCAGTGCTGCTTGTCAAGTTTGCCAGAATGTTCCACATTGAGTTCTTTGTCCATAGAACATAGTTCCAGAACTATTAATGGCCATGTAAGTGCTTTTTGGGCAAACAGTGGATGAACATTTCGTCTCTTCAGTGACCAGTGGTTTCCTCTTTGACACTCCAGTGTGATTCCTATTTTTAGTTGTCTTTCTGATGGTGGAGTCCTGAACACTGAGCTTAGCTTCATTCACTGAGTACTGCAGGTGCCTGGAGGATGTTGATTTCTTTCTGGCTTCCTGGACACGTTTGTATATTTTGGCAGGAATTCCAACTCTGGGGAAATGTAGTACACTATCTAAACTGTCTGATACGCACTCTTTTAATTAGGTCTTACAACCTGACCAACTCAGCCTAAATTGACATGCTTATGATTGTAAAGTAGTCATAACTAAGAATAAATGTATTCTTTGGCTAACCTAAACTTCTGTGTTCCTTTACGTGTCAACAAGAGATGTGCAAAACTATTTGGGGATAGTGCAAAGATTTTAAAGTTATAAGGCTTTTCTTTGGACACCATAAAGGACACTTACAAACGCACGCTTAAGGGTGTAAGTTGGCAAATTATGAAATGTCCATGCTTTTATCAAATAAGCCATCAAACAATATTACTAGTGCGGAGTGAAACTCCTGAATGAAATATGAATTGCCGAGTGTTCTTCAAGGTAGCCTGTTAACCTCTCTAAGTGCACGCACAGCAAATAAGAACAACAACATCCTGAGCATGCAGTGTACACTTTTACCTCTCTTGAAGCCATAATTATCCGCCAAAACTATGAAAGCTGTAATAATATCATTATTTATATAGCGCCTTTCAAAACAGGGATACAAGGTGCTTTACAATAAAAATAGCAGTAAAAAAAAAAAGAATATAATTAAGTAAAATCACACCGTAAATTAAGTAAAATCACACAGTAAAATCAGGTAATAAAAATAAACAGAAATCACAAAATAAAAGGCAGCGGTTAAGAGAAAGCTTTAAGATAAAAGTGAGTTTTAAGAAGTGATTTGAAAAGGAA